>JARFOD010129970.1:0-13864 GCA_031763545.1 Mopalia muscosa
GGCTCCGGCAATCACAGAGGTGGTTTTTACGAGGTTTCCTCTCTGTTTTCCACCGTAATAAGGTGAAGTGGACAATCCATCCTCATATAAGTGAAATACCCTTGAGTACGACGTTAAACACCAATCAAACAAACAAACTCTCATTTGCGATAAATTTTATCGACTTTACAGCACATAAAGTAGGCCTATACTTCGTCTGTCATATTTTTTAAACCCAGCTCGATCTCTTCACATCTTGGTGGTGTTAGTGTCAACTATTGTTGGAATACATCGCCATCATATAAGCGCAATACTCCTAAGCCCGGCGTAAAATACCAATCAATCAATCCACAATACGGAAGTGAGAAATGGACAATCTTTCATCATACCCTAATTCACATCAAATTTCGTCCATGACAAATCCTAACTTTTTTGCTTGTTGTGACAATATTAATACAGCAAGTAATCAAACAAATTAATGTTTTCTGACAAATGTGGATGCTTTCTAACTGAAAAAATCATCTGCCTCTCCTATGCAATTTCCATGTCTTTCAAAAAAACTTCCAAAATAGTCATTTTATGGAGAAATTTGATGTGATTTAGGGTATGTGTCACCCTGGAGTAATGCATTTAAAAGAATAAAACAAAATTACAAAGTGTTTCTGGTATTCATTATGATTTAGTTGAATACATGTCTGTGCCAAAGGCCTCAAGCAGATTTATTGTATTATAAAGTAGTTTTACCAAATACAAATTCATTTATAAATAGAATACTGATTTATTCATAAATGAAATGCACCTTACAACTGGAGTTTGACATTGAACACAAATTCAAGTCAAACTTGACTGCCTAATGCAGACCTGCCTACCCATGTATTTTGTAAACATAATTTGTGCGAAAAACCCCAATAGGTCCTCAAAATATACACAGAAATTAATATTCTGTGCTATGCTGTAATACACAAAAATACACAAAATCCTAGGAAAATACTCTTAAACAACAAATTTTGTACACATAAATTTATTCTAGGGTACGCAGGTCTGCGTAATGAATGAATTCAATATCAGCGGCAGAGCGGCGTTTTCATAGGCCATGCCTGTTCACCAATCCTCTTTCCTTTATTATGGCAATAAAATACTGTTTAAACCAATTCAATATCAGAACAACTATATTTGAGTAAAATTAATTCGTCTTTTTCAGGAATCACCTGGGGACCTGATACATTATGGATTTACTTGGAGAACCCTAAGAAATACATCCCTGGAACTAAGATGGTATTTGCTGGACTCAAGAAAACAAAAGAGCGAGCCGATTTGATTGCCTATCTCAAGTCAGCAACAAAGTGATTTAGGCCCACATTAGGAAATTATCATCGTCTTTTTACTCACAAAATATCTATGGATATATAATTTGGATTTTAGTCCCCCGACTGTTAAATAATATGTCTTGAATTTTTATCTGTTCAATATTGAAATTAGAACATCAAATTGCCATTAGACTTATGCTTAATAAATAAAATTTAAAAAAAAAGTTAAAAGAAATTTGTGGGCTCCCTACATTTGGCGAACTCTTGAAACTGAAATAACTGTCTTTTTCACTTTTTGTTTTCCTTTTAATTTTCTTGATTGGCTCCTATTTACCTCAGAGTGGAACTTCTGTCTATAGTTGTTGTTGTAATACATTTAGTTTATAAATATCATTGCCATTATTCAGGAATGCTTTGTTTGTATTGTCAATTCTGCAGTTTAGCAAAGTTGTCAGGGAAAGATTGTCCAAGCGGTTTTAAAAAAAAAAAATTTAATTGTGGGGATTTTAGTATTTAAGAAATGAAACTTTGACGTGTACAGAAATAGCAATGTTTGGAAAAAATAAAATGTTTAAAAAAAAAAATGGTTTCCATTAAATAAATTATTTCATAGTTTCAGTTTTAAGTGGCAATATAAAGCCGATCCGTTTGTGGTGCCTTCGATTTGTCCTGGGGCTTAGGTTATAAAAGTCCTTGAGTATGCTCAAGGTGATATTTCCTGCTCGGCTGATTCGAGTCCGTGTTCGAAAACCAAGATAATAAAAAAAATTGAACGCTTTATGTGAGCATGAATCCTGAGCAAGTGTTGGGCCATGCTCAAGACCATACCAAACAGGACTGCTGAGTTGTTTTAATAAGATGGCTGCAAATGACTTTTAACTTACCTTTTTCGATTCTATTTTGAATTATTGGTTAAAACATTTTATCAGGGACAAACAAAATCACCTCGAAGCAGTGTATTTTAACCTTCATTACCAGAAGAGTTCCACAAAAGCGTGTTCAAGAGTTGGAATGTGCATTGATTTTGTACTCCACTGATTAAGTGCTCAAAACATTTTATAACCACCAAATAGGAGCACAACTCAGGGGAGCATATCTCAAGAGTTGCAGCATATCTCAAAGAGTTGCAGCATATCTCAAAGAGTTGCAGCATATCTCAAAGAGTTGCAGCATATCTCAAGAGTTGCAGCGTATCTCAAGAGTTGCAGCGTATCTCAAGAGTTGCAGCATATCTCAAGAGTTGCAGCGTATCTCAAGAGTTGCAGCGTATCTCAAGAGTTGCAGCGTATCTCAAGAGTTGCAATATAGACTTGAGAATGCTCAAGTGTTTTTACCTCGGCCCCTGGAGGGTGGTAACTTGTGGTTGGAGGGAGCTTAATGTTGCCCTGTTGCTCTCAGATCTAAAGGGAAAAGGAAGACAATCTGTTTGTGGTTCTGTCTTGTGTCGAGGCCCCCCATCTGTGGCTTAGTGGTAGCATGTGTGCTTACTAATCTGAACCTGCTTCGATATACCTTTCACTAGATCAAGTCTGCCTGGTATATGAAGGAGTCCCATTTTGTGGCTGGCAATCACGGGGTTTTTATGAGGTTTCCTCTCAGTTTTCCACCGTAATGTTGTGTACAGTGAGTGTGAAGTGGACAATCCGTCGTCAAATAAGTGAAATACCCTTGAGTACGACGCTAAACCCCAATTAAACTAACAAATTGATTACGTCCTGGAGGGAGCTTCATGTTGGCTTGGTGCTCTCCGTTCTAAAGGGAACAGGAAGTCAATCTGATCTTGATGTCTTTGAATATGTCCGACCGTGGCTTAGTGGTAGCATGTGTGCTTAGTAAACTGAACCTGCTTCGATGTACCGTTCACCGAATCAAGTCCATTTGTTGACTATTAATTATATGACAAATGACCTGTCGTGGTTCGGGCAATCACGGGGTGGATTTTTACAAGGTTTCCTCTCGGTTGTCCATGCTAATAAGGTTAGGTTCAGTGTAAAGTTAATCCGTCGCTATATACATGAAATTCCCTGGAATACCACGTTAAACCCCAATCAAACTGCATTGGGTCCTGTATTTGTCCCGGACTTGTGTTTGTTTGTTGTCAGTGGTGTCAAGGTTGTTTCCTTCTCCCATTTCGCTGGCACATCCTATCTTTGTGGTTAAAACTGATAAGAAATAGGATGATGTCATAGTCCAAATCTAATTAGAACCCCTTTTAAACCCCCTATCTTTTATTAAATGTTCTGATGTAACACAATGACTGGTCTAGCTTGTTCATGAAGGGTTCCTGCCCCAGTTGATCAGTTAAATCCCGGCTTACAGGAGAAGCAGCCCTTTAATTGGTCTATTTTTCAAATCATTCGTATCAGATCATAATATCATAGTATTCGAGAGCAACAGAAGATTGGGAGTTATTTTGATCCATTTTAAGTCCTATTAATCTAGTTAAAATCCGTAGTAAATTGTTTCCAGATTGAAGGGATACTTGGCAGAATACCTTCACACCAGGGCAGGTGAGAACTTCAAGCACCACAGTGCTCTTTGAAATAATGAGGCCACACTACATGAGCGGAATTAGTAAATGGTCTCATAGTTTTGCCCTCTTATGGCTGGTTGATATTGAAGTATAAGACCGTATATCACCCTGGAGAGATTGTCAGAACGTTTTGTATGATAAAACCTAGTGCCAATCTTAAAGACTTCCATGTTTTGTTTGTCGCTACAGAGGTCAAACACAAAAACACAAAGTCTTAATACTTACATGTAGTGTCTTATTAGTTTCTTAAATTGACCAATCACAGAGCGACGTCTCAACTCTGGTTTGTAATAGACTAATATTTCTGCTGACTAGCCAGAGTTTATATACTACAGCTGCATATATACAATAAACAAATTTCCTTCAAATAAATTATAATAAACTTTTGAGTGGGGTGAACATTTTACAGGGTTTACTACACATGATTCACTAGTTATCTGTTTTTCTGTCGGGCAACTAATACATTGAACCTTTCGTGAACACTGTCAGTAAGGCGTTTTTGTTAGATCTCTATAACACAAACCAATCAAAGGTGGTGTTTTAGATTTGATGTTAACTAGATTGAAATGGACATATAAACCTGATCTAAAACTTATTTCTCTCTGTAAACAGTGAGTGGCATTGACGGTGATTTCATTCACCTGGCATCCTGTCTTCTGACAAGTAAGTGAACTACCCCAAGTATGGCAATAAACAAAAAAAGAAAACCTGATAAACATAACAATAGTGTTTCCATCCCTATATTGTATCCTCTTTTCTGTAATTTATAAATTTATGTGCTATACAGACAACTCTCATTGGGGCTTATTCAATTTTCCGCACATCGAGTGTGATGTTTAAGCACAGACCTTCCATCAATAAACTTCTCTGCTGATTAAATGTGAAAGTCACTGGCAAATTTGAAATAATATTGTTTATTACACAATATACATAGAAATACATAACTGTAGTACCAGAATATGACCAATACATAAAAACATATTTTTACATTATGTTATACCAGAATTCTAATAACTAGAAGTATGCTTTGTTTGTTTGATTGGGGTTTTACATCGTACTCAAGGGTATTCCACTTATATGACGAAGTGCCAGCCCAATGGGTGAAGGAAACCACCCTTTGACACCACTGGCAACAAACAAATATAGGAGTGCAAAGCAAGCTGGCCGATAAATTGAAATTGGGTGGGGTCAATGTATACTATATTCTATATACAATGAGTACTATATACATATACATGTATTAGCAATACGGAGGTTTTGAGTTATGACGTTGCCACAACAGAGTGAAGTCCCTTTGCAAATGACAATTTCACTTTATGGCATGTTATGTCAGCCTGTCTATACTCTAACATTGCGGGTTGTTTACCATAAACCAGTAACATTATTTATCAAAGGGACGTCACTCTGTTGTGAAAACCCCTTATTGGAAACTCCAGGGAAGGACAAATGCTACAGGTATGTTGAAAAACAACTGTTCAAATGTAAGTAAAACTGCGTGACTGTACTCAGATACTCTCCTTCATAAGATGGTTTGGCTTTGTTTGATTGTCATACTCGAACTTAAGGTATTTCACTGATACGACCATTGTCCATTTCACACTGTTTCTTGCTCAAACACAGTACGGTGGAAACCTTATTAAAACATCTCTGCAATTGTCAGAGCCACACTGTAGGACTCCTTCATATAAACAGAGGGCTTCGTATTCATGTCCTGAAAAATCACCGTTTCAAATTGCTAGATAAACTTTGGATAAAATTCCTGTGTGACCAGAAAATGACGGTGGGATGGCTTGAAAGACTTTCAAAATAACCATATAAAGAAAAAATTGAGGACAAAATTTAGGTATACTTTTTTAAACATTCATTCCGAGAATACTTAAATAAAGTTTTAAAGTCTGAATGCTGTGGTCTTGGGAATTTCACTTCCATGAGGGCTGTGTAGTCCATAGATAATTCATTTGTTTGGTTGGGGTTTCATTTTGCACTCAAGGGGGGTATTTCACTGATGACGACGGATTGTCCACTTCACACAGCCTTATTACAGTGGAAAACTGGGATGAAACCAGTATTAATATATAATAAATCAACAAAAATCATTCTCCAGTTTTTGCTAACATTTTGATATATATGGGGGGGCTTTTGGCTGTTTGACTTCATCTTCTAAGCACATCTTCCAGAAATCATTCCACAAAAGAAGCAAAAGTTGTGTGTTTGAAGATTTGGTCCGTAGTCTTTTCCAATTTATTTCCTGTATTCTACTGATTTTGGAGTCTACGTATTTGCTCTGCCAAAGAATTCAAATCTGGAGTATTTCTTGTCTGGAAATATGAAACAAAAACAAAATTATGAAAAAAACAGGTAAACAAAGATCAAGTTTTTGGTTCCTGCTGTATTTGTGCTGCATGTAGATTTGGTTTGTCCCAAACTTAACTTTATTTTTGCCATCTGCAACAGCTCAGGGACTGACCGTTGACCTCCGGCCAGGTCATTGACTGACCTTTGACCAGGTCATTGACTGACCCTTAACCTCCATCCACAAACAAAGACAACCATAGGATGCAAAAATTAGTGCATTAACTACATGTAACTAAAAATATGTATATACATGGCGAGACACCAGAAGATGAACCGAGCAATAGGATTTGTTTGTTTTATTGTGGTTTTATTGTGTTTACTGATAGTTTCTGTGCCAGCTCAATAGGTGAAGGAAATTACCCTCCCCGCCACTGGCAACAATGTGCAGACTGGACACAAGATATCACAACACAATATTAAAATTGGGGTTTAACATCATACTCAAGAGTATTTCACTTATATCACGATGGATTGTCCACTACACACTGTACACAGCCTTATTATGGTGGAAAACCAAGAGGAAACAGTAAAAACCACCCCAGTTATTGCCCGAGTCACAACATGTGACTCAATCATATACCTGATGGTTGACAGGCGGACTCGATCCCCTGAACGGTAAACTGAAGCAGTTCCAGTTTATTAAGCGGACACCACTAAGCCACGTCTGCAGGCCTACTATTACAGACAAAGTTGCACTCAAATTATGCTTTAAAATGACACAAGTGTATTTTGTCTCGACTAAAAGACATGCTTGGTTTGTTAATCTGATTTGTGTTCAACATCATACTCAAGGGTATTTTACTATTAGAGAACAAATGTTCATTTCACAAAGATCTTTGCTAGAATGTGAGGAAACTGATTGTTTGTTTGATTGGTGTTTAACGTGGTTCTCAAGGGTATTTCACTTATATGACGACGTGCCAGCTCAATGGGTGAAAGAAACCACCCTCGACACCACTGGCAACAAACAAAGACAGGACAGGACAAATACAGGACGACAACAACAGAACGAAATCAGACACCACATACAGATCAGCTTCCTGTTACCCTTTAGCTCTGAGAGCACCAGGGCAACACAAAGCTCCTTCCAACTGCCCGCGGAAAATATGTAAGATTAGCACACTGTGGTTAGACAAACAGGGCATCAAAATCTGTTTTCATTGCCCTGTATATGACAATATGTGCACATATACAATACACTTTAATTCACCTCAACCAGACCGAAAGAAGCAAATCCCCTAGAACCCTGGACTATGTACAACATACATAGAAAAGAGCTACAATGAATGGATCTATTCTGGATGTGTGTATTTATCTTGTGGAGTGTATCAGCAGATTGAACCAAAAAAATACACAGGATGGAGAGGTTCAGGGTTAAGTTAACCTTCAGGGGCTTAGCCAGATATCAAATGTGTGGTGCCCAAAATGGTCATTTTGATTTACTTTTTAAGTAACAGGGTGTCCAATCTCCTGCTTGTTAAAGTTTTTTTTTAAACAGGGTATCCAAATGAGGCAGTTGTTCAATTCAGCCAGGGTGTCCATTTGGACGGGTGGACATGCCACTGCCTAAGCCCTTAATGATCCAAGATATCCCAATCATTAAGTCATCGTGATAACTGATGGCTTTTAGGTCTAATAAAACACAATGATTTTCTCCCTAGATAATATATCTGCTATAATATTATTTATCATTGCTGTTTTGAGTACGTGGCAGTCATAGTAAAGAGCCTACAATCTTTCAATTTGTGAATTTCTCTGTACACAATATATCTGTTTCTAAGCTTGGCTAGTCTTGCAACAGTTTGCAACTAAGTACATTATCATGTCAACAAAAAGCTAGAACTCTTAATCATTATTTTTAGGTAGAAAATATATATGTGTTATTAGGAATTGCTATTTTTGCGTTAGCTTGCAGCTTAATAGCAATCACACGAAACAGTATATAATACTATGAGAGTCATATTATCCATAGGCAAGATTTGCTATTAATTAAGCATTGCTAGATTTGACCCAAATTATCAGCTAAACAGCTTTCTTGTTTTACATCGTGCGTTGGGGTATTTCAATTACATGATGCCAGCGAATTCCAAGAATCATGGACACTAGCAGAAAGCTAAATAGCATCCATGCTATAGGCCTGGAGTCAATCTTCAATGATGAGGAATACTGTCTCCAGAGTACCTACTAATTAGCTATCCCTAAATGACGTCTTATCGTACCAGGTTAATACCTGACATGTAACATTGCCAAAAGAAAATGGGGAAGGTAAGACGTCATTTAGGGCTACTGTTTGTATTTAGAATAGACTGCATAGTTATCCTAATCCATGCCCCACTGGTAACATTGGGACATACAGCATGTACTATTAAACAGTTTATGCTACAGAAAATGTATTACAATGTAGCCTTATATAGAATGATTCATATGTGAAAACGAAAAGTGATCATCCGATAAAGGCAATATGATTATGAAGTAGCAATATAACTCATAAGCATATGTAACAGTTGTATTATTTTGTTTCCTTTAAGCTACTGAATGAATAGTTTGCTTCAAAGAATATATTTTAAAAAGTCAACTATACCTGTTTCCAATAAAGAAACCGTTGTATCGGAAAAATCTGAGGGTTCGTTGTGTGGGCACACAAGTGTGTCGGCTTCAATCGACCACCATGTTGGTCAACAATAATATTCCAACTAGAGTTACTCCCCTTATACCATTATTCCCAGTGATGAGTTCCACACGGTTATATTTGTCACTGTGGTACAAACAATATAACCACAGTGTATATAATTAATAATATATAAAATAGAAGACAATATAAACATTCTAGCAGTTTTCAATCATGGAATAAGACAACCTTCTGGCTATGCTCACTGAATCATAGAGAGAACATAAATCGTTCCCCACCTTCCTATACTATAATAAGCTATGCGCTATAATATATGTAGAGGCTTACCGTGAACATGGCCCCTTGTTATTGAGTTCCACACAACCACAGGCGCCTTCTATGCCATTTTCGTCATATACTCAATATGGTTAACTATGACTTATAATTTTAAATAGCATTTTATGTATTTTTTTATTTGCTTATTGCATATTTTTTTTATAGCTCTTGAGTTCTACATTTTCGAATTGTAAAATTAATTTATATGGTTAACTATGACTTTTGAAGTCATCTTTATATTGCATAGTTTTGGACAAATCTGAAAGTTCTAGTTCGCTATGTAGGCTTACGTGGCGATTTTATTTGCTCGTACAGTGGCTTTTCTATACGCGCCGGGGTGATCCATGCAACGTATTTTTAATGAAAATAACTATATATGAATTCAAGTGACTTGATAATACGCAATTTATTACCTCTGAAGGGCTTTCAGTAGATTGAAAATACTAAA
Organism: Mopalia muscosa; assembly: GCA_031763545.1. NCBI lineage: Eukaryota > Metazoa > Mollusca > Polyplacophora > Chitonida > Mopaliidae > Mopalia > Mopalia muscosa. The sequence continues at coordinate 9,567 of JARFOD010129970.1, forward strand.
TATGTAGATTGACATTTTATTTGACAACAAAGCTCACTGAACTTGAACCTTTTTTTTTCGTCTTTCTGAGGGCGGAAAGGATTAACGAGATTATCTCACCTCAACTGCATGACTACCTGCTTGCTGACTTTTACCACAAACCAATTAGCGAAAGGTCGACAGATCAGTTGCGTGACCGTTGGGATGTGTATTTGAAACATGGAGAAAAAATGTTTGTGGGTGGTAGAACACACATTTATACGGAAAACTCATGCCGACGTCAGTCAAATTGCGGAGTTTAAACTTCCATTTAAAAACATTTTTTTTAAATTATGTTTTAAAAAAAAATTAATGCAATGGATAAAGCGCTATTTCTCCTTTTCATTCAATTATAAAAAAACGTGTTGCTTATTAAATTTATTGGAGTAATCTTAAAACAATCCAGAGTTTAATAATTTACCCACCTTTAGACTGTTTTTTCAACTTTCATTTTTCTCCTGATTTTTATCTCGTAAACTAAAGTCTTTAAAATTTGGCACAGCCAATCTTGAAGCCATTATCTAAAAAAAACAAAACGTCATGCAGTTTTTTTTATATTAATTTTCGTTTTGAAGATAGTTTTTACGGACAGATTTTTTATTTTATTTTATTTTTTTTTTCATATTTTTTTTATCAATTGTTCAAATGCTAACTTGAATTTCGAAAACCCTATAATGGTATTTTAGTTTAAATTCTTGTCGACAAAGGCAAGTTTAGGAAAAAAAACCTCAAACCATCTAAGAAGTCCCTTGAAGGACATGGCACAGCAATCCGAACATTTTTGCCAGAATGTGCTCATTGTGCTGGCAGCACAACAATAACGAAATTTACCGCCATGTATGGCTTCAAGAGAAGTTGCTTGCCACCACCATAAGTATACTTACGCGGAAGGCATTCGAGTGTACTGATGGAGTAATACACAGCTAATGGTTACACAACCTATGTACTTACGGAAGGCATTGGGGTGTATTGGCGAAGTAATACACAGCTAATGGTTACACAACCTATGTACTCACGGAAGGCATTGGGGTGTGTTGGCGAAGTAATATACAGCTATTGGTTACACAACCTATACTTACCGAAGGCATTGGGGTGTATTGGCGAAGTAATACTCAGGTAATGGTTACACAACCTATATAGGCCTACTTACGGAAGGCATTGGGGTGTATTGGTAAAGTTATACACAGCCAATGGTTACACAACCTATATGCTTACAGAAAGCATTGGGGTGTATTGGCGAAGTAATACACAGCTAATGGTTACACAACTTATAATTGTGGAAGTCATTGTAGTGTATTGGTGAAGTAAAACACAGCTAACGGTTACACAACTTATAATTGTGGAAGTCATTGGAGTGTATTAGCTGAGTAATACACTGATAATGGGCCATGGCCACACAACCTAAACTTATAGAAGGTATTGGAGTGTATTGTCGAAGCAATACACAGCTAATGGTTACACAATCTATACTTATGGAAGCCATTGGGGGGTGTATTAGTGTATAAATAATAATAACTCCATATGAAATCTAGATAGCGATGAACCCATTTTAAAAGATATTTTGAATGGTTTAATTTTTTTATTTTCCTCAAATGTAGGTATCCCACATTTTGTTAACAAGACAAACAGAAATAATAAACCCATTCATTTTGTTTTTCTGAACGTATTTTATTTTTTTTGTACCTGTCTAGATTCCATAAGAACAAGAAGTCTAGATATGGATTAATCCATTTTAAAAATAAATGTTGAATCGTTTACTTCTTATTTTTCTCGAATGTATGTATCACACACTTTGTTGACAAGACAAAAGAAAAAAATAATTAAATTTTGTAAACTATGTGTCTTTAATGATGATTAGTTTCATGAGGGTTTATTTACCGGCAGTAAGGCCTACGCTTTATTGAAATTACCGAAGGGGTCACTATTGCCTTGATTTTTTTCTTCTGCGCCATTCAGGACCTAAACTGCTCCCGATTATCAAGGTAACATATAACTGCCAACATACACCGAGTCCTGGAGGAGAACAGCATTTACTGTGCTTAATTTTACAAACAGGTTCGCTTTCAACAAAGACCGCAAAGAAGAGTAAAATTAACAACAAGGGGGATAACTCTGGTCGATATAAAAGTTAAAATGTTACTGAAGATCAATAGCTCTAGCTAGACAACAAGGAACACTGGTCCCATTTCTCAACAATAAATGAAAACAAACTGAGTATAGGTCTGATTGTAAATAAGACCTTTTAAACTTTGGAAGTTTATATCTAAATTTGAGTTATGGCCATGTTGGTTTGCATACTGAGGTGAAATGCAGTCATATGTTTCTTACCCGGATAAACTATTTTCCAAGTTTGTAATAAGGCCATGAATTCATTCTCAAGGCTTGGGTTCACAACACAAACAGACGTAAATATTGCCAAATAATGCAATGGTCAATTTGTTTTATGGAATTTGGGGATATAGGCCTATATGCCAATTCTTAAGCTTTCGTGTTCACACAACATAGAAGTGAATACCCCGGTATAGAAAAATTATGCAATGGTAGCCATTTCGTTTAACGGAATTTTAGGTAAATGCACTCCTATCCGTTGTCTATATAGGAGGAAGTTAACTTTTAAGGTTCAAGTAATCCGTGAATTTGTAACAGAGTTATCGAGTATACAACATATATAGTCATGAATAGTGTAAAACTATGCAATGGTGGCCTTTCTGTTTTACGGAATTTTGTAAAATTCAATCCCATCTGTCGTCTTAATAGGAGTACCTGTAGATTATATTTCAAGCTGTAAGTTAGCCTGTGAATTTGTTACAGTTAATATTTCAAAATGCTATGGCGGTCATATTCTTTTGAGTAATTTGGTGAAATGCAATCCCATCTTTCGTCTTAAAAGAACAAATCTAGATTCCAAGTTAATCGACGAATTTGATCGCAAGCTATCATGTTCGCAAGATATTGGAGTGAATATAATAAAATTATGCAATGGCAGACTTTTTGTTTTACAGAATTTGGCGAGATGCAACCATTCTTTGCTTAAATGGAAGGAAACTACAGTACAATTTTCAAGTTATTCAGTGAAATTGTTATCAAGTTCACAACACATAGGTGTGAATATACATGTAGCAAAATTATGTGGTGACAGCCACATTCGATGATAAGCAAGCCCATCCTATATGACTTATGGAAGTTAACTTCTAAGGTTTAAGTTAATCTGCGCATTAAAAATTTTCTTTATCGGGTTTCGTGTTCAAAAACATTCGTGACAGATGGACGGAAGGACAGACATACGGATATATATGCACAGACGGGCAGGTGTGCGAGTTGGGAGGCAGCCCCGATGCCATAAGTGATCCCTATGGGATGGGACTCGTGTCGAGTCCTACGGGGTGTCCGCTGCCGGGTTTGACTACTCTCGCACACATCGTCCCCACTTCCACAACTCCATAGTTGATCTCGTTCACAGGATCGAGTCCGCCTGTCGACCATCAGGTATATGTGAGAGTCACGTTGTGGCTCCGGCCAGCGTGGGGATGGTTTTTACTAGGTTTCCTTCCAGTTTTTCAACTTAGTAAGGCTAAATGCAGTGTGAAGCGGACAATCCGTCGTCATATAGGTGAAATACCCTTGAGTACGACGTTAAACCACAATCAAACAAACCAAAATACAAATCGTAGTTGATGTCAGAACAAGGCTACACTCTGACTGCAGGCAGACGTACTACGGTCACCAACTACACATTGCCATCCATAACCTCCACGGCACCCCATATGAACCCCACATCATCTCGTCACCTCTCATGATATTACACCGTGAGCAGAGCATGATTTGAAGACACTTCAACCAGTCTTTGTCAGGTATGGTAATAATTGTATCACTTCAATCAGAGTCTCTGACAGGTATGATCATAATTGTATCACTTAAACCAGAGTCTTTCGCAGGTATGGTCATAATTGTATCACTTCAATCAGAGTCTCTGACAGGTAAGACCATAATTGTATCACTTCAACCAGAGTTTCTGACAGGTATGATCATAATTGTGCCAGTTCAACCAGAGTTTCTGACAAGTATGATCATAATTGTGCCAGTTCAATCAGATACTTGGACAGGTATAACAATAATTGTATCACTTCAACGAGTGTCTGACAGGTATGATCATAATAGTACCTCTTTAACCAGCGTTTCTGACATGTATGATCATAATTGTATCACTTCAACCAGAGACTTTGGCAGGTATGGTCACAATTGTATCACTTCAACCAGTCTCTGACAGGTATGATCATAAT
>JARFOD010129981.1:0-13863 GCA_031763545.1 Mopalia muscosa
GGCGCCACCTGGTGGTAAAGTCTAAATTTGGTTTCTGTGTGTTTACTTAAAACTTCTTGTGGAATTCGAATCAAACTTGGTATAACTGTTCCATTTGACAAGAGTTAAGATATTCCACATGTCAAAGATGCCGTGTAGGATTTTTTTTGGTGTATTCTTGTCTAGACATGCTGTCACCCGGTGGATTCTATACAAACTCAATTTTAAAATTTAATGTGGCAAGATTTCCTCGGGAAGTTTATATTATCTGGCCTTCAAAGGAGGAGATTTTATAATGGTCTTATATTTTATATTCATTCGAGAATAAATTGTTCTTAGTTTTAAAAGTACTGCATGTTTTTTGTTTAGAGCTGTAAATTGTCTTGTCGCTTTGAAACTATTAGAAGTGTGATATTTATTACATCAGATTGTGTTCTTTTTAATGTTGACCTTCCCCGAATTTATTATAACTGGTTCTCAAGATATTGTGTGGTTATTCGTAACAACACAAGATAAATATATCTTCAGATATTTGTCTCCGTTAGTGAATTTTAAACGTGATATTAAATAACGTGAAAAGAACAACATCGATTAAAATGAACTGTCTGAAAACTGTGTGAGCTAAATTATATTGTAAAAAAATAACATAGTTTGAATTAATTTTGTCTGAAACATAATGTGAATAATATATGTATAAGCCCTTTGGCTAAGGACAACTTGTTTGGGGCTTAGCCATACTGTCTTTACTTAGCACTGGAGAAAGATTTATTTTCCAAAGTTTTACATTTTATGTTGGTTGCATTGTCAATAATTGAAATGCACTGCCGCCATATAAGTGAAATAACCTTAGGTACGGCGAATATAAATTAATCAATTTATATCGTATTGATAAGAAATAACATTGGTTAACAGTTTAATATACTGTCTGAAAACAATGTGAGCTGATATCTATTGTAAAAAAGATCACATTGATTGACGTTATACCGTCTGAGAAATTAACAATGTGAGCTATATTATCGTGTAAGATTAAGTTACTGTTAGCCATACGTTCATCTTTATCATTAACTGAGTAAATTAATTACTCCAGCGTGTAAAGTGTCACATTTAAGGATTCCCAGCGGAACATTCTCGTCAGTCTATTGTTCGATAGTCGGATCAGATAAACTTAACACAGCTAGTCCCTCCTGACAGTGATTCTGTTATTTTTAGAGTCGGCTAATTAAATGCCCAAATCGATCATATCCCCCCATATAGATGGTGAGCCTGTACTCCAGGAAGGTTAATAAAGCTAATAGTGTCGCTCGCGTCGAGTTTCTTTGGCTTAGCTCCTCGGCGACCAATAGTTAATTAATCCCTTATGGCACTGCGAGTATTTTCTACTATTAAAAGACCCCGAATGTATTTGTAATTAAGACCAAACGATAAAAAATGGGCCGATTTTAAAGTGGGTCGAAGTTCATACTTTTTACCATCAATGTATTGATTGATAGTTGAATTTTGGTGTATTGTTTGTCACAATGGTCGACTTTGATATTTAACCATTTTTTTTATTTTTTGTACAACACATTTACAGTGCTGGTTATTGACGGTCGATCGGAGGAAAATTTTGTACAAACCATCCTTACTGAGCAAGACACTCTGTTCCGGCTAGGCAAAACGCTTTTGTTTCATATCACACGCTGGTTTTATGACAGCAATCATAACGTGACACGACATGGGTTTTTTTATGTTGTAGTAGCGACTTGCTCTTTGACGTCAAACGTCATCATTGCTGTGGGGAATACAATCAGAAATCCTATGCTGCACTGTTCACGTTGGACATCACAACAATTGTCACTTTTTTGTTGGGATTTTTTAAAACTATTTTAAAGCCATTTGAAAATGTTCAGTTATTTTATGTTTTTGGGTATTGGGTATACGGTGGTAAAAAAGCTGAGACTTGGACTCGAAGATACGACTGGGTCATCTTGTTTGTGCACTTCTTTCATCTGCTGATCGTTGGCAAATGTCGCCCCAAATATTTGCGGAAATGAATGGTAATTGGTTTGTTTGTTTGATTGGTGTTTAACGTCGTACTAAAGGTATTTCACTTAAATGACGACGGACACAAGTACAAAACATCACACACAAATCTGGTTCCCGTTACCCTTTAGCTCTGCGAACGCCAGAGCAACAGAAAGCAATCTCTTTTCTCGCTTCTTACGATCGACCGAGGAAGCCAAGGGAGTATTCTGCAAGGCCATGGCCCAACCGCTCCTTCACGGGGCTAATGGTAATTGAAGACTTTCGGACAGATTTTATTATACCTCGATTCGGTTAGATTAAGGCTCGATTCGTTAGCGATACTTCGGCAATGCTACCGGATATCAAACAAGGGAAGACAACGATTTTTATAGCGAAATATGTTTTTTTCATCACAAAAGGCAAAAGCCCTCAGCCCATAATATAACGATGAGCGCCAACTAAACCAAGCTATCAAACATTATTAAAACGTAACCAGCTTCCGAGTGGTTAGACAAGGTAATTGGATGTGTGTTTGAATGAGTTCTGCCAATCCATTTAATTTACTAAAAGTCTAGTAGTAAGAATTTGTTAAGTTTTGGAATCAATCAATTCAAATGGTATTAGGTCAGAGCGTGTTGACATTCGTGAGTCGAAATAGATAATACATGAGTTAATTTTCGGAGGTTGAAAACTTTGGGTTGGCACTGAAATAGAAAAATGTCCACCAAGCGGATATAAAGAGAGATAGGAAGACGGTATAGCATATGACCATTTATTTTTCGATTGCCAAGCTCTATTTGTTGTAAAAACGACCGTATAATGATCGCCTACCACACACGGTAAAATCATGTATGGGAGCTTATGGACAAGTTCAATCACCAGGGAAGTTTATTACGTGTTTCAAATATGTCATTTGTTTACATGCAAATGTCATCATTGTAAACGGAGTATTATTAAGCTATGTTGTTACGAGTGGCATTTAGACCTCAACAATACAAAAACATTGTTCTGAAGTATCTCATAGAAAATGTGGTTGGCTTTATTCGCTCTGTAGAGATCTACACATCCAGCCGAAAAAAAAACGATCACACCGTACATGGCATTGTGGTACAAAATTTTACAACTTGCAATGCTTAGGGAAAACTTTTATGTTGGTATTTCACAAATTCGACGGGGGTGAATTCCAATAATATTTGATTCAAGCACAATCAAAAAGTGTGGTGTTTTCATAGTAAGTTGGAGCACGAGGCTGTGGGTAGTGGTTAGCGTGTCAGCTCATGAATCCTCACTTTATGGCAGGGGTTGTTCTGGTGTTCCACCGATTTAAGCAATAAACATTGCAAAGTTGACAATTCCTCGTCATATACGGGAATTATCCTTGAGACGACGTTAAACCCCAAACCAACAAACATAATGTTTATAGTCAGAGGGCTTGCTACCATTTAGCTGCAAACCGAAAGAGCTTACTGTTACAAAAATCGATTCCATCAATTTGTTACTCTACATAGCAACATACAAACACAATACGGCTTGTAGTGACACAAATCCCATGCGGATTACATGTTAGTGATATGTGTGATCTCCCGTGTTGTAAATAATTTAACAGATTGTTAAGTTTCCGCATAAATAAATTATAATACAGCAGCACATGTATAAAGCTAAGATCAGTACAAAAAGCAAATCTGCATAACTTCCTGTTAACATACATAGAGCGTGCATGCTCTTAAATAGGAATTTAGAATTTAAAATCATTTTTACACAATTTGCACCATATGAAAGTTGCACGAATAGGCGCTGACCATACTGTCTTTAATAGTCAAACGGTTAGTCCAAATATAACCCATCCACACGTTCTAGGTTCTTTAGACGGTATATCAAAGCATATGCCTGGACAAGTGGTATATATTTTGTTTGACCTGTGTGGAACCCAACTTATCATTCCTTAATCTTGTCACGATCAGCGAGAGCATCGGCCGTTTCTCTGGTAAATTCGATCAATCTGAACTGAAACTCTTAGATTGCGGAGACCTATATCATTATGTAAAGTCTGATTGATGACCAGCCAACTATGGACCAAAAAATCGAAAGATTTGTGTCTTTCGAGATGTACTTTTAGCCTTACAAAGGTTGCATTTACCCTAGATGTTATTCGCCTTGTGGTGCGCCGTAGCGTATAGAAGTCACCAAACAGGGCGACAACAATTTACTATTTCAATACTAGATACCAATACCATACATTATAAAGAGATACGTCGGATAATCTGTATCAGTTGCACAGATACTTGTATATATATCTTTTAATATTGTACTCGTTAAGGGGTATTAAACAAATCATCAATGAGACGATGCTCTCGCACTTTTAATATAACCAGATCCTAACATGGTGATTTTTAGCCTAATCCGGGACAACGCTAGTAAACGAATGAAATAGATTTTTACCAACTCAGTTTTGGTGTAGAAATTGGTGTAGTAATTAACTCTGTTACAAGCAAGTCATTGTAAACAAAACTGGAAAATGGATAAAAACAAGACAGATAAAGTCACAATAGTTTCAAATACGAATAGTTTAGTTAATCAGCTTCTTCCTGACCTCGGCTGTTGTTTCAATTATTGTGCAGTTAATAATTTGTTTATCCGAGAAAGAAATTCATGTTAACTGGCTATTTGTAGAGTATTTATCTTTCCTGTTAGATAAAACGTGTAATTATTTAAAAGAAAATCATGTCAAGACACTAGTTTTTTGTGGACATTTTTAAATGATTGCTTATCAGTTAGACGAAAATATATAAGACAGACAAACATATGAAAGTCGTAGTAATTGTATTAAATTTTGATGGAGCATCACACGACATTCTACTTAAATGTCGCCCCCTTCGAGCCACTTTGATAAACAAATGGTAGCAAATACGTGTATGGATAAAAGCATTGAAAATAATGGGATTGTAGAGAAAGAAAGTTCTGCTTGCTCCACCATGTTCAAACTAGGGTCTCTGGCTAGCAGAACCAGTGCTTTAACAGACTGAGCTGTAAAGGCCTACTAGAATCTTGTTAGAATGAGTCCAACTAAATGTGCATAAGTTTTGAACGAAAGGCCAGATTCAGTAAAGCCAGATGGATATCTAGATTTGTTGAAACACAGAGAACAACAACCTGTGTCACACTATTTATCTTGTAACTGGCGGTGTCATGGTCACTGTTATTGCATTTATCGAAGATGTACTGTCTTCATGTGTCATTACAGAAAAATGGTACGATAAAGTTTCTTTAATTACCAAAGATGCCACTAAACATTAGGGGAGCGGAACTGTAAACCCTATTATGTTGTCTGATGTGTTTCAGTCTGGAAACTTACAAAGTTATAAATAATGAATATCTATGAATTAATCATTATATGATTTTTATTATTCACACCAGCCTTGTTGCTTATTGACAATGTTTATAAATAGTATATTACTAATTTGGCATTAATACCTGATTTTATTTGCTAACAGGAGAAGGTCCTTAAACCTCTTTTATAGTTTGTTACCAGGCTATTCAGATAGAGACAGCAATAGAGGCGGTCTCGCCAAATTTGTTAAACAGGGCGTTTCTTACAATCCACTAACTCTACCTGTACTTAGTTTTTTGATGCACAGTCAGTTCAGGTTATAAACATATAGAATGTATTTAATCCAAACAATAAAGTATGTACTGATGATTTCAGATTGCGCAGTCTGTTTCTCTGGTGACTTCAATGATCATCACTCTCTTTGGGGGAGTGACAAAAGTATGTACACTGTGCTAGAGATCTCTTCCTAGAATATCTGTCGCTTGGTTGCAGTGTGGTCACATATTTTATGTCTAGCCCAAGAAGTTAGAAATAAAAACTTTGGTCTGGTCGCTGTTTCCAAAGAGTGTGAAAATGTTACAACACCAGATGTTTACTGTTGATGAGTTTAGTGATAATTTGTTTCTTGTGAAAACCAAACAGCCTCAAAATCATTTTAGAAATCATCAGGTAAAGCCTATCGTAAACCTCCAGTTGCCTGTTTTGACAGACGAGTGTACCGTTGTTATAAGAGAGAGACAGCGAGCACAACCACAAGGCACGTAAGTCTAACCCTCCTGATGATATCACCCGTTACAAATAACCAAATGTGTAAACCCAAGGAATTATTAATAGCACCAGAAAAATAACTGAAAAAAATATTGTTCTAGGATATCTGAACAAACTCTTCTTCAAAACGTCTGAACAAGTAGAATCAATAAATGGAAATTACATGTGTTCTTCTATCATTACTCTAAAGAAAAACATTCACATCAATGTTTCTAGCGAGGAAAAATGTGAAGTATTGTCTGAGGACTTTGCTACTGTTAGCAGTAATGATAATTGTGACAAAGATTGTGTTTGTCACAGACGAAGCCTAGCGAAACTTCTTTAATCTTACACACAATGTAGCTTTTTACGGTTTAACATTTTATGAAGATTTGTTTGTTTCAGAACTAAAACAAGCTCTTCGTGGAGTTACAGATTCGGCATAAAGCGAGGATGCTATTTCCTTTACTGTGTTTATTGGCTTGAACGCTTTTTAATATGATATGGTCACATCCTATTAATGGAACAGAGCTGCAGTTATCTCTGTGCTTTAAACAGATACCTCAAAGAGCTTTATCATATTGACCAATTGCTATGACACTACATAACTTAAACTGGTCTAAGCCTTCGGCCTCAGTACTAGCATTTGATATTTACGGCGACATTAAGGTAATTTCGAGTGCAGTCCCTGGACATTCTTCATAATATGGAAATGAGCTGACATACTCATTAGTCAAACTATCGATAACGAAGTTAAATGTTTGCCTTCCTATCGATTTAAATGTTTCTGAAAATTATGGTTCTATAAAAACAAACTTTATCTTGTTTGACAGGAGCACTGTGACACAAACTTTGTATCTGCCACTGTTCTCAGCCTTCTGTTTATGTCCAGGTTTTGTTTCTCTTAACCACAGATAGGAGGTGGCAATGCTTCGTTTCATTTCAGGCCACTTTCCTCTCGATACATATCTCCTGGGGATAAATCGTCATCCCGCCGGTTGATAATTGCGACCACTGGCATGTCCCAAACAATGTTCAACACTACCTTCTGTCTTGCAATCAGCACACTGTGATAAAAAAAAAGTTAAAAAAACAAAACAGTTTTTAGTGTTTGGTTAATTCCACACTCTAAAATATTGCCTTGTGCAATACATTCAACGTACAGAACGATGGTAAAATGACTATCGGTATACCGGTGATACGCATTTGGCGAATATTTCTCAATTCAGGTACTGTATGCTCCATTCTTTTAAATCCGCTCCGACTGCCGTGGGAGCTGCTCGGAGGTAAAAGAAAAACACAAAACCGATCTGTTTGTGATGGTTTTATCTTTCGACTTGTAATTGTCCTGTTCTGTCTTTGTTTGTTATCATTGGTGTCGAGGGTGGTTTCCTTAACATATTCTGCTGACACGCCCTTTTTTGAGTGCAATAACCGTTAGTGTATCGTTAAACACCAGTCAAACGAACGCTGCACTAAACTTTTTTTATAGTAAAAATTTTTGTGACGCACTTGTATGGCAAGTATAAATGCATTAGGAGAGCCCTGTGAGTGGGTAACTAAATAAGCCTATTCTCCTGCGTAGCCGATTGCGGGGTCCAAGTTAATCATTATATTGCTGAGAGGACGTTTTTTTTTTACAGGAATGTGTTCTACAACCCTTGTCCCAAGAGCTATATTGACACTTTAATAGTGGAAAGAAGAATTGTCATATCTATAACTACTTATCGTTTATGCCAAAACTAGAAAGAATGTAGTGGGTATCCGGAAGTGGAGTGCATTATGTTAAATATAGCCGATCACGTGACGTGACTTATATGTCCTATTGACATTCTGTTAGATAGACAAAATGACTATATCTATTGTTAATATGGCTAACAATGAGCTGACCGGATAATCACGACTCGAGTAGCCTGCTAGAAACTTGTCTATTAGTAGTTGCATAAATGAATGTCATCATTTTGAACATCTAAAATCACAGCATGCATCGTATTCATGCTATATTAATTGTTTGTTAGATTGTTTGGTTAGATTGTTTGATTAGATTGTCCACTTCACACAGCCTTATTACGGTGGTAAACTGCCATGAAAACTTGTAAAAACCACCCCCACGATTGGCGGAGTCACAACATATGACTCGCTTATATATCTGATCGGTAATTCGATTCAGGCTTTGTTTAGGAAGCGCACTATCTACCACTAAGCCACTGCTTACACTTTTATACACATCTGGATAGCCTGGTAGCTATTTGTGTATTAGTAGTTGCATAAATTTATGCCATCATTTTGAACATTTGAAATAACAGCTAAGGCGTCGTAGTCCTGTTATATTAGAAGTTACACATCACTACCATCTGATGAAAATAGATATGCTGTATTGAACCGTTATATCGCGACAAGCATAATCGAAGATTTCGTCAATATATTGAGTTATACATATTACAATCCCCGAGACATTAACACGTCTGCTGTTGCCGGATATAACAAATTTGTGGACTGCTTTTAGCTATCACCCTGTTATTTTTTGCAACATCTGTTCTTCGTTTAGAATAAGGCTCCAAGGGTTTTGTCTGGCATTCGATTTTTTTTTTTTGCAAAACCAAAGTCGTGTTGAAATAATCAAATAAAAACTTCTAAAACGTGTACTTTTCATTATATAATACCTGCTAGCCAGAGACTCGAAATCGATTCCAGATGGATGCAAACAAAAATTTCTTTCTCTATTTCAACAATATTAACCTGTATGTGTTCTCAATAACATGTACATATATTTAGATGACAGGAGAAAACTATAATATGTCTGTGGACTACATTGAGAAGTTTGTAGAATCGGCACGAAGACCGTGGTTATTCTATACTCTCAATAAACGTGTAATGAGCATGCGTCATTTCACCACGCAACACAAAGGCTACGTCATCTGTCGTGACTTTTCGAATAACGTACTTCTATTCCACGTTACCTTTGGAATATCGCCATAGTGTCACGACCTTGCTGGTGAGAAATTGTCATAGAGAATTGAATAAAACAGCTCGCGTCGAGTGGGTTATCCTTTCAACCATTCACGAGAGCAATATTATGGTATAGAAACTACACTGTGTAATATTCTTTTTATTGTTTATATCTTCAATAAATTCCTCAATCAGAGCTGTTTTATTACATTATAACTATGTAATATCCTCTATTTATTCGTAGCTATTGTATAACCACCTTGTGATATATATAAAGAAATACAAATTGTTGTCAACTCACTCCTGAAGATTTCCAGAGGCCTCTCCTTGTATTTAGGCAAACCCTCATCTGCTTGTAACTTTGTTAAAGCAATTATATATCATCAAATAGATACTTTAGAATCGCATTGGATCCCAGCCCTGTAGTTGGGAATTCAAACTTGATTTAAAAAGACAAAGAAAAAAAGATTTTGTAACTGTATATAAAGAAACTGTAACTTGATTTCAAAATTGAAATTCATGCACAAAAAACCCTCACTCGCTCTCGCATTTGTAGAATTACATCTGTGTACAAGAAGCCAAACCAATGCTCCTAATGGAAAATATAAATTGCAATGCTACTATTGACAGGATACAATAACCTGTAAAGACTCTTTTCGAAAATCCCATGAGCCTCTGCGTCTTTTTTTCCCATAGACGTCGTATGGGTGCTCGGCTGCCATTGTTCTAAGCGATATAATATCAGGATAAAAAGTTCTTGAACAATTTGATTGGAATTGCGCTAATAATAGTAAGTACTCGCATGTAGACAAGATGGAGACATCCATGCCCATGTTGTGACGCTTCAGTTTGGCGATGAGTATTGTTGTCATTTAAGAATATGTGCAAATGAAATTAAAAATGCGCTAATGTTTACAAATGAATCTTGTACGGTCCATAGTTTGACGTGTCTATTTATCAATGTAAATAAAGAGTGTCAGACCTACATGGTGAATACATTTGACTACTCAGCATTATTAACATAGGTCGTATCCAACTTTGATCACATAGTCTTAATTGGCACGTCAAACATATATTACAATGGCGAGAGAGCCCCCATTTGACGTCACCCATGAGAATGGTGCAAAGTATTGTTGATATTTGTAAAAGGGTAAATATAGTGCTCGTTACCAATCGACAGACATCGCAGGAACAGAATATTATTTAAGTACAATTGCCACGGCCACGGCGGTGGCTTAGGTGTGTTCTTCTAGTCCTACTTCGATGTAGCGTCCACGGGATCGAGTCCGTCTGTCTTCCATCAGGTATATGCGTTAGTCACACGATGTGGCTCCGGCCATTGTTAGGTTGGTTTTAAAGAGTTTTCCACCGTAATAAGTCAAGGAACAAAGTGAAGTGGACAATCCTTCGTCATATAAGTGAAATACCCTTGAGTACGACGTTAATCACTATTCAAACAAACTGACACAGTTATAGATAGATCAACAATAGTTAACTTTATCTATGGTCCATTCCAATATAGTGCCAACTATAAAATCAGAACAATAACTTGGCGGTTTTGCAAGAAATATGTTAAAATTCAGAATTCTTCTAGAATCCGATATGTGTATTCTATTCCAAAAGGAATTTTTGTAAGGAATTACTTAACAAAGAAATAGAACTTCAAATAGCACAAAACTGATCTGGAGGTTGTCATGAATAAGTTGCATACAAAGTTTCAGTTTATATGTCACAACGGCTAACAAATAACAAAGCCAGGTGACATGATAAAGCTCTAAATTTAACCTTAAATTTAATTTATTGAAACCTTAGCAGAACAACAGCGGAAAACTGTGTTTTTTTTAAATATAGTTTCTGAAATCATAAAAATCATGAATTTGAAAAACAATTAAAACAACTGCGCCAAACTCACTTTAGATCTGTAACTGTAACTTGGCAACATACAGCTGTACATAAACATTGTGTTAAATTCGTTGAAGTGCTCAAAAAATGTCCAGAAAACTAAAATTTCCGTTGTTTTCTTAGTCAACATTTGCAAACAATTAACAAGGGTGCTTAAAACTCGAAATTGGTCTTCCGTTTGTCATAATAAGTTGTATATAACCTTCCAGTTGAATCGGTAGAAGCGGAAAACTGATTACGTTGCAGATGGACGGGGCCACAAACTCATGGAAAGCAGGTTCAACATTAGGACATCTCAAACGGTCCTTTAAAAAACCATCCACAAATCAGAGTTATTACCGACGGACAGATTATATTAAAAGTATTAGAGTATTAGAGTATTAGTGAAAAACGGAATTTCATTGAGTCAATAATGTTTTGAGGGGCAGCTTTTAACACGTTGTCGAACAGTTCTGTCCAGAAATGCAGACATTTCTGTTGACGAGTTTGTACAAATGACCACAGTTCGTAGCTTGATATGTAATGTGAAATATAGGGTGCGCACCCTGGGCCTACTCCACAATCAATTACTGAAGCTAATAATGTAGGTGTGACATATAAAAAAATATTTTGTAATTCATAATTTTACCGTCTAGTGATTAATTAGAAGCAAACAGTTCATCCAGTAGAGAAACACATGTGATCTGTGAGTTTCTTTGGTAGCATATTTTCCTTAAATTTCGTAGCCTGCTAAAAGCCTATCAGACAACAATAACAATATTTGCTATAAATACGATCATGCAACATGGCGAGGCTATGGAGGCTCGAGAACGTTGACGGATCATGCTTCGCTTACAAGGTTTTGCCAGATAACATAAATCTAAAAGGTTGGTTTGGGATAGTAAACGCCATGAAAAGTAACGGCATGTCCCCCCCTCCCACACAAAAAAAAAAAACAATGATCCGGGTACTGCTTTATAAGGGGGACAATTATAATAGACGTATTTTAACATACTGAGAAGATGCACGTGTTTCTTCAAATGTACATGTTAAGTAAAATATATCTTTTGTTTGATCGTGGTTTAATACCGCATAATGAGCCATTTCACTCAGACGACGGCGTGGCATCTCGACTGGTTAAAGACTTCATAGTCGACGTGACAACCAGACCGCTTTCCTGATGATCATAGCTCTGAGAGCACAGGGGCAACAGGACGCTCTGTCTAGTAACCGCTTTCGAAAACAGAACAATTTTTATTTAAGAAAATAAAGTATTGCAACATATCACTTACTTTCGTAGTAGAAAATCCGCTACCGTGGCTTAGTGGCTCGTGATCATCGTATTTAAGCAAGGAATAGTGTGAAATGGCCCGTGCGTTGTCATTTATGTGAAGGTAAACCCAAATCAAGCAAACAAAATACGGTTTATCGATATTCTTTGAACTAATAAACAAAGAGTATTGCGTCATTTTGAAATATTAGTCCTTCAATTTTGCCGTTTGTATGTTCAACCCCACATTTGACCGTGCTACATGTGTATTGAGATATTCACTGGAGCATTTTATCGTCAAATACCAAATGGGGAATGTCAGTGTTGAGGAAACAGAAACAGACTCGGCTTTACGGGACTAGTCAATACATTTTTGATATTTATTTTTTTAGCATATACATATCTGGAGCATGGAGAGATGGAATTTGAGATGTGTTAGTGCCAACTCATATAAGACGTAACATAGTTTCTAACATTTCATCTTCTTACTGTGTCATTTCTCAATTGCATTGCTTCACATTTCAATCATATTATAGCGTTTTGGTAATGCAAGAGCATTCCACGGATCACACAATGATCGTGTACTAAGCAACCACTTTTCAATTAAGAAAACCAATAGATGTAACCTATGAATTTATTATCAACGAAAGGCCTCATAAATGGGGGGACATGTTTGGTGCTGAGAACGTGCTGAGGAGTGAATTTAAATCCATTCCTGTAGAGTTTTTTTCCCTTGAGTAAACACATCCATGAGATGTTCAGACAGGCAAACTATATCCTATGGGTATTCGACTTAAATACAAGAACTTTAGTTGGTTTCACGAATTCCATGAATTCCAATAGTTTGTTGAAAGGATTTCAATCTGCCGAGCGATCCATTTACGTGCTTAAAATGTACTGTCGATAAACGTTTGTTGTACAAGCGTTTAAAGAGACATGGTCTGTGATCAAATGAGACGCACCATGCTACTAGTTTCTTTTTTCAAGATGATTTCTCTCACGTTTCGAGATTACGTCATCCAAATTCAATTCTTGGCAAAGAAGGATATAGGGTAGCTTTATAGCAGAATCTTTAAAAATGTAACATATCGGTGAAGTAATTAGTAAAACGCTACACATGTGGTCTTTTGAAGATTTGCAGGCACTTAATGCTAAATAGAATTGTTTGTGTGTGCAATGTCATGATATATAAATGTGATATATGGCACAAATTCACATTTGAGTGAATCCACTCAAATGTAGGCGTTCAAAAAAGATGAACTGTTTCGAATGAACTATCATATATCTTGAACAAGCTACTGGGCGTGAGGGCATTGGGATACTTTGGGGCTAACGGACGTACGCAAAGGTATTTCACAGATATGATATCGAATGGTCCAATTAAATTCTCATTCTATCTTACAAAAAAAAAAACATGTACAACGGAGTTATACTAGGTCTTTTATGGCAATGAGGTAGCTATTGGCGAGTAACATACATTTCAGAGGGAGTGAGAATATGGTCTATAGATTTCGAATTCATTTTACGATACAGTGTGAGTGAACACAGGACTATAATTTCCGTCTCTATAGTACGATCCAGTGGGAGCACATGGATTGTATCAGAAGTTAATAGACTTCTGATTATATATATCGATATATATATATATATATATATATATATATATATATATATATATATATATATATATATATCGCGACAAAAT
>JARFOD010129992.1:0-13862 GCA_031763545.1 Mopalia muscosa
GATTGACGGCATTATTGTCCATGTCTAAATATAGGATTTTCTTTCAAATCGTTGAAACTAAAATAACCTTAGTCTAATTAATAACATAACGATTCTCTGTGAGCGTTGGTTGCAAAACGGCACTCACAAAATGACACTTTTGAAAACTTTGTTAGATAGTTAGATTATAAGTAATTCATTCTTCGACATTTTGTTTTCTTCCTTTATCTCCAGCATTGCATGGCGCCATAGCTGCTCCAATAATTCTCTTTGATATACGTATGTTTGCATTTGGTTCCATAGCACAAACTGTATATCTATGCCTGCCTGCGGTAACACCTAAAAAGATCCTTTCTGTGAGTGTTAGTGTGTATACATTTAAATCAACGGATATGTCCATTACTTAACACCATGCGTCAACTCTGAAGATTATATCGCACAAATTAATGACTTGTCGACAAATACGGGCTTGTTAACAGGACATAACCCCGGGGAAACGTTACACAACGCAGATAAAGCTGCCACATGGAATAATACTTACTACATATAAAACAGTCTTGTAAGAAAAATAATATAGCAAACATAAACATAGGCTATTTTGAGCATAGTTTTTCTATTCATAACATCTATAAAGTGGTCTGATTTTTCTTTGAATGCAAGAAATTGTGCTTGTTTGACCACAAAATCCATGTTTACTGTTTCCTGCTTATCTGTATTCAAGGTTTGTTTGTTTTACTTTATTTGTTTTTTATTTATTTATTTATTTTTAAAGTACGATTTTTTACTTTAAAAGCAAATATATGCAATTGATCAGGTTGAAGTGTTTACAACATAAAGCTAATGTGTATAGGAGAAAAGATTACTAATTAAATTATAATAATATTAGTATAATATATTTAAACATAGCATAGTTTTATGGATGATTGTTAGATACTAGTGAAGTAGTACTGTGCTAATCATTATCACCAGTCTACAACTGACCAGAATATATTTTGTACAAAGTTAGCAAAATAAAAACCTCAAGCTTCCGGTGAGCAAATACTATACTTTACTTTACTCAAGATTAAAGAATTGAAAGGTTTACAGGACAAATAATGCAGATTTAAAAAAAATAATTTTAGGCACTCCAAACAGTCTTTGGTAGCGTAAAATTAACCAAGCGTAAAACAAACCAAGCTATGAGGCTTATATACATAGGGTGAGCTCGCTAACAAGACAAAATAGCCTAGGAATCCCTTTTATAATACAAAACAGACTAAATTAGCCTATCTACAACCGTAATAAACATAAGACAGTTCGCTAACAAGACACAATAACCTGGGCATCAGACTTACAAGACAATACAGAGTATAATAGCATGTTTACAAGACAAAAATATCACAGGTAGAACAATCATAAGACTTAAAAATCTTTTCCAGTGCATTTATAAAGAATAATAAAAAAGACATAAAATTAGATAAATATTTAAAAAGAAAGCCAATTATGAAACAATCATGTGCCCTTTAATAATAACAAACAATGGTTTTAGTAAATAAACAGGCCATAAGCCCGAACGCAGGACTTAACATTAAGTATACACACACTTTTGTCAATTTATTAGATTATATCAGTATAATGCGGCTTGTTTTGGGAATAGTTATATTTATTACACCTGTAGAAATAATATAATTTGTGAGCATTCTTCCTTTTATTACTGCTTTGACAATCCAGAAAAGAACATCAGCTGTTGCGTAGTTGTTGGTTTAAGTGAGTATAACTTGGAAACGATATAACGTTAAGCAGAACTTTTAATCCGATAACTCCTTTGGAGATTAGCTCCCCGTCGAAACTATTTTAACACCTACGGTCATGCGACACTCAGAAGACACCAGGGAGCAGGTGGTGGCGTTAGTAGTCTGTTTAGCGCCAATAAAATAAGTAAAACGAAAAAAATTAAACAGTAGGACAGAAATAATAACGGCTGAAAAAACACCCATTGTCCTCATACACAATAAGCAATAAGTAGTTTTTAATTTGTGAAGTGACCCGGGGTGGATGCTTCCCTAATTGTACAGCGGTGATTAAGGGTTGTTATAAATGCAAATAATCTCAAGAAGCATTAGAGATTATGAATTATGAATTTATTCCCAAGTTTTTCTAACTTGGGAATAAATTGAGCTTTACTCTGTGCATGTAAGCTGACGGGACGCAGACAAATCAGTAATGCTATGTAACCCTTATGCCTAAAGTTTCAAATATAGTAGTTCTTAGATCAAAGATAAATACAGGGCTGTTAGTTTTATTTCTAGTAACAACGAATTTATAAGACGGAACACGCAGTCCCTTTTATTTTGTTTTCAAAAGAATGGCTTACTTATTGTACAAATATTTTTGCGAATTAAAAAAAACACACATAGCCATGTTGGAAATCTCTTTGATCTATCTATTTGACATAATACCAAAGAAATATAATACCAAAGAAGTTCCGAAAAACGTACGATAACATCATTTCGACTCAAAATGAAGTTATTGTTAATCGGAATTATTCTACTTGTGTATTATGTCAACTCGATAAAACTAATAATTTCTTTCTGTTTGATTTGCTTGGACGTGTTCTGATCATTGCAGTAATATCTGATCCTACAAACCCATACATGGAGTTAAACGGGGTGCTAGCTCCACTCCGTTTCTTTTTCACTTTTTGACACTTTAGCTATTTTTCTACATAGGCATTTTTTACGGGATAATCGTTCTAAGATAACACGCCTGCTGGTACCCATTCAACTATACCACATTTTTTATCTTTGCTTGGAGTAATATTCCCTTTTCGATGAGACGACAAATTGTTTTTCCCTGTTACGCGTCGGGGATTTTAAACAAAATGGCGCCACTTAGCAGGATGCCTTGATTTGGTTTTATTGAGTGGAGTTCGTCCCATGGCATGACACGCTTCTTATCAAAAATAACGACACGACCTCAGACTCGTTAAATTCCTATAAACAACTGTTAACTTCACCTTTGGCCCTCTCCACCTTGGGGAGTCTAGTCTAGGCAAATATAATAGGGTTTTGCTAATAGATGTCTCCTTCCACAAGAGTCAGTCCATTGGCAGTGTCCATTCAATACGTCGATTCGTAACCAAGGTACATCTCGTTACCGTTCAGACATCTTCAGTTATTTTAAACCATTCACAACTTTCCAGCAACATTCCTTAATAACGGGTCTAAAACATAGGGCAATCAAATAAGTTTTACAAAATTGAACATAAATCAAACCTCCTCCACCTCGTTGAGTCCAGCAAAACGCATTAGGTTTACAAAACTTTGGTCATTCTTTATTTCTTTTAAGATAAATGACGAAAAGACAAATGTGTCCCTATACAGCATGTCCGGGCGGTGCCGTTGATATGGGTACTAACGTAGAGAAAGGAAATCTGCAAAACACCTATGTGATATTTTATGAAAACTCAAATCATAAATAAAACTGGTGCAAGTAGAAATTTGCAGCATGCGGATTATCCACCGTCGATTGCTCTTCCCAGTAAATCCATAGATTCAACTGTAGATTGTTGTTTATTGAATTTGGGGTTAACATCGTACTCAAGGGTATTCCTTTCATTTGACGACAGCTTGTCTACTTCGCATTGTCTTTGTTAAAATACAGTGGAAAACCGGGAGGACGCCGCGTCAAAACCACCCCGTGTGGCCCAATAATGTACCTGATGGTCGAGCAGAACGGTACTTAGAAATTGTATTAGTAGGCCTACACACTAACCAATGAGTCAAAGTCGCAGACCGATTTAACTGTAGAAATATTTGACAAAATTGTCTACAATACCGACTGAGCTAGGGAGGCTCACGATACGCCGTTGATATATATACCTTCACAACTTGTATCCCGTCATGCAACGCCATGTTCAGGGTATTTCACTTATATGACGGCGGTGTACTTCCAAAGGGTTAACATCGACACAACCATGATGTGAAGTGTTTATTTATAATAAACGATTTAAATTATCTGAACCCATTGTAACGAAGACGATTTACGAATTTACAGTGAAAAACTTGTTGCAAATGTGTAACCGTGTGGAAGGCCCAATAATAACTTTGGAACATATTCTAAATTGAATAAATGTCAAGAGAAAAAAGTGTAATGCTCTATTTCTTCGACTGTAATTATTTAAATACCCACTAACTTAATTCATTTTGTAGAAAAGTCTTTGAACCATTGCACGTTTTATCCACCTGAAGGTCGTTCACGCATTGTCTACATGCGGAAGCCCTGTCAATGTCTTACCACAATCTTGGAAGATTTCTTTCTCTTCCAAACCTGGCCTTGCCGCCCATCCATAAACGTTATGTAAAACCTACAAAAACAACC
Source organism: Mopalia muscosa (assembly GCA_031763545.1). Taxonomy (NCBI): domain Eukaryota; kingdom Metazoa; phylum Mollusca; class Polyplacophora; order Chitonida; family Mopaliidae; genus Mopalia; species Mopalia muscosa. The sequence goes on from JARFOD010129992.1 coordinate 4,339, forward strand.
CATACGTTGCTTTCAATTAGGGTTACACTTCACTCAGATTTACTTTTCTTGGTCTTCTTTATTTTATTGATGTTTTAAGTCAATACCGTATATGGCGCTACAATACAAATATATTACCCGACAGCAAAGGAATCCACAATATATCGGTTAAGTGGAAGAGAGATACTCCGAGAGCAACAGTACACGGGCAAGCTCCGAGAACCAAAAACTGTCTTTGGTTTTACAGAACAATTGGCAACTCTTCAGGTTGCCTTATTTACCTTGGGGATGGTGGTGATTTGTTTCAGGCATGTTTTACACAGCATGCCTGAAAATTTATGCTGCAAGGCACTACAGAAGATCGGCTTCGGGTGGATTGCTAGCTCAGCGAGACTATTCACAAATATTCTGGTACAATAAAATTGACACTGCTGCTACGACTTTCGCTTGGAACCCGAGTACCGTCGCTTATACATCGCACAATGAGCCTTTAACTATGCTAATTAAGTGAACATCTCAAAACTGACAGGCGTGATATGGTTTTCGTATTCGCATTTATATGAGAAACTGGGACTAAATCCGGAATATCCTTAGGTAATATCAAATTCACAAGGAAATGTGAAAAAATACGTAAGTTTTAAAATCAAGTTTTGCTTCGTGTAATAATGATTTGAAAGGCAAATTAAAAAAATATATATATACAAATTTATTCATATAATCAGATTTACATTTCAGACGACATCTTATAGATTCAAATAATAAATTTGTTCCCTGACAGTAACAACAATGAAGTTCATGGCAGCTCTCCCTTTGGGCAATCATTACTGATACTGTGAAATCTCGTGATATCTCATGGAGGAAATATCACTACTAACGTGATTATGCAAATATAATATTGATGTGGATGATAGCACTGTTAACCAGTTTAACTCACAGACGAAGTTTAGCACAAATTTCATTTACTCATTATGACGGCGGGAGTAAGTGATATCGAATGGACCATTGAAAGCAAGGAGCCTGGTGATACACCATAGAAAGACGAGCGGGTCTTTGTTCCCGGTAGACTTTTCTGATTGCGATTTCTTTTCGCGGAGGGCGCAATTTTCAATCCGCCTTTGACCGAGGTATCATTACCCCTTTGGCAGCAGCGCGGCGTTAAAAAGGCACTACTTAGGCAGCGTTAAACTGCTGGATTGGCCGATGAAAAACAAACCAATTTACACCACAGAATTTATAGTAATTGTCCGACTTGAGGCATTAAGGCCTTACAGCTTCTGACAGATGCTAAATCAACTCTCTAATGACCGTTTCCCTTTTGTCGAACCCGCCGCTAATTTAATAAACAATTTCTAACTGGATGGCTCTATTGACGCCACATCATTTCACCAAAAGCCAAATCTCTTTTCCTGATATGTTGACGGTCTTTTCTGTGTTGTAATAGGTTTCGGGTTCTGTGGATTAAGGCCATACAAAGCTCAGCACGTCGTCTCGAAGCCACATGGAATTTCTCAGAATTGGCTAGAGTGGTTTGAAATGTCTTCATAGTCTACCTGGAATGAAATAAAAACGGGACAAGCGCGTTGAGAGGGGGCAAGAATGTAGGCACGAGACAAGAGAGTTGAGAGGTCAAATGCATTTGGTGCTTATTTTACGACTAGCCGAGGGGTTTGGAGAACAGTTCAAATCTTTTAGCAATTGCACGTATTCTCCCGTCTCCCTTTGTCCGGTTTATTGTGACTATATTGCAAACCTAATGAAGTTTCATAGCTTTAGTTTCAGTTTAACCGTTTTAACTGAACCTACTTCGTTTATGTTATACCAATCTAACTTGCAACAGGAAATACCTACAGACTGACAACGTGTTAAATGTCCTGTGTTCTTATAATTGAATGAATTCAAAATAAGATACATAATGCTGCAAATATATGACAAATGAAAATTGCAAATGCTGTTTCTCCATTTTAACAAAAAGAGGTCTTATAACTAGTTAAGTATAAGACCCTGTTTGTTGAAAGGCCGAACGTAATTCTCTTGCAACTCGTTGTCTAATTTGCAGATGACGTTCATCCATTCAAAAAATAAAACCTTACAGCATTAGCGTACACCGTATATAAGGACCTATTGTCTAAGTCCCTGAATCATGGGGAACTGATGGTTTACAGGCACCATTCCCGCGATGCCAGTGAATGTTCATCGCGGACACGAACGCATAAATATTCCGGGAGAATAATGCCGTTTGATAAAAAGCTATATTAATGCTATGCGAACAAGGGGTTCTCCGGAGCGGAAACCCGCTTGATGAACGGACTTTTGCCATCGGAATTGAAAGAGATCATTATCAAATTAGTTGTCATAATCAGATTCTAGGCGAAAGTAAAGCATAGCAATTTAGACATTTTTTGCTCTACCGGGCACATCATCTTCCATCATAAATAACAAATTTGGCTTTTGACAAATTTGACAGTTTTTACAGTTTTTGTTTCAGGCGTTTGCCTGATAAAAGGCGTGCAGTCACCCTGTCAAATTTCACCAGAAACTCCTTCCGGGATGGTAGCAGTAACTCGAACAAACTGTCTCTCAATTAAATACCTCATGAAAACAACCAGTCTACTGCGAAACACAATTACTCTTTTTGTCTCCACCAAATTTGATAATTCTTTTCACACAAGCGTTTTTGATCAACACTTAATCCAAGCATTGTTGCATTATCTCACGGAATTAAGAAATAAGGCACAAAGTTACTTTTTGTCGATACAGATTAATCTCCATTTGCCGTATCTAATTATGTTTAAGAGTAGGTACATTTATGTCTCGACGCCACTCAAAGATACCTAAATGTTGTTATTATTAATTACTTCTTATCAACGGGTAAAAAACACGATTTAGAAAAGCATAGATTTATGAAAGAGGCAAATAATTTAGAAATTCATACACCAAGGCTTTAATTAAATACAAGTTTATTATGACAGGATTTAGTTTCTCAAAGGATACTACTATGAGTCACTAATAGCAGATGAAATAGCTCCAATGGATTAAAAACGTATCATGTCGTTATCTAATATAATATTACGTCTAACTGCGCTAGGACAATTGTAGGCTATCTGACTGGGGGATACCGGACATCATATGAGCATGCTCGTGCTCACTTAACTTAACGTTGAAAGAAGATTAATTTTGTTAAAAGCTGGAGCAGAGCGTATCCTCTTGTATAGTTGTCCAAGTTTTGGAATTACTGATGGCTTATATCACCGTCGATATGTGAAATTCCCATGAGACCGACGATTATATCACTGAGGAGTCTATGTTAATAAAGTGTAATGACAACTTGGAGATGATGACTGCACAATTGTTCCTTATACCCAGGCTCCCTAACGTGGCAGGAAAAATGCACTATTAATTTGCAGTGTGTGATTATCTTTAATCATTAATGTCAAGTATAGGGACTCTTATTTTTTCAACTTGAGTCTGTGAGTGTCTATAAGTGTCTAAGCATCAAAGATAATCCTCAAAATTTCAGCGATTATGGCTAAATTGGCTTCTTACACTCGTTCAAGATGTCTTAAGTTAAACATATGCTGCACGACGTATATAAATGTAACATACAAAGTTTCTTTGCTGGCGTGTGATATCCTTTATATAGGTAATGAAAAACCTTACCAATCTCTACAGCTGAGCTATCACCCCAGGAATTATTTGTAAAATGCGTAGCACAATGACTGTCAGTTAGCCGCCTGATGCATGTTAAATATAACGAGTTCGGACAGCAGTGGTGTATCGTTGCTTGGTGCTGATAGTGACTTCGTTCCCACTGGACGGTTGATAATTTAGAGGGACTGAGGGCGAGAGTTACATCATTCCCACGGGAGCTCGTACTTCCCCATTACCGTCAAAAACGCGTAGGCTGAAGAAGACCATATTTACCCATGGCCCCGATAAAGCCAATGATAGTTCTAATAATGTGCCAACGTTCATAATATTCTCCACTTCGGCAGCTGTACGAGGGAAGTCTCGTTACGATGTGTTAATACTGCATCTCAACCGACAACAACAAATATCGTCTACCGTGTGAATCATCAGTACTGTCCTTTTATACCTATTACAGATATTATCAAAGTAGTATAAAGAAGAACCAATTTCCGAGCAAGGGCGTTTTTAGTAATAGTTTGCTTAGATTCCGAATTTTCCCAGCCCATTTCCTCGACATACATATCGCTTTGGGAAGAAAGCTCCGTCAATTTCGGAGGTTTATGAGGTTTTATTCCGGGCTTTCAACCGTATTGAGAAATGGACGTTCCGTCTTTATGTAAGTGAAATATGCTTGAGTTCGACACCAGACCGTAACCAAACAAAAGTCTTTGAAATCCTACACGTTGCTATCGCCAGCAGAAATTTAAAGTTTTTAATAGATTTTGTTGCGTAGTTCTCACTTTGATCGGTATCCAGATGTTGCTGGTTCACCCATTGGTCTTTTATAGGTCTGAGAGGGCGCCTCAATATGTACCGCTTCGATTAAACGCAAGTTAAACAATTATCACAACAAACTAATATGTTAGATTATATCAGTTGAGACATTTCTTGACAAAATTGTCTTCGTAAGTCCACCCATTGCGTTATGACGACTGAATTATATGCAATGGCTACGCACGAAAGCTCTCTAGGGGAAGGAGGAACAGTTGGTGTCTCTCTACTTAACTACCTTCGACGTAGAAAAGCGGCAACTGCTAAGGTAACTCAATTATCACGTTCGCTAGTTGATATCAAGCGTTTATCGAAGCAAAGAGCTGATAGATTCAATCTCAACCCGGTTTCCATCGGTGCTCAAGGGTTTCTTTTCTCCGTGGGGACAGTATAACTGGAATAAAATTGATGGCTCGTGAACTTTTGCTCTTTTTAACACTGTACGGAACCAATGCTGAGAAAATCAGTTGAGGGAAACAACAAGCCCGTCTTCATTCACTAAATTTGGTTTGCCAGTCGCACAGATATATCTACACAACTGAGACATACTTGGGGCTGTTGTGAAATTAACGTTGGAGATAGCGATACCCCCTTTCTTTTGTGATCATTTTTTTTCTGTCCATAAGAACTGAGTTTTCAAATGTGCAGTTGCTATACCGTGTTGAACAGTCAGAAAAAAGGCCAATACTTCCATTTTAGGATATTCGCTATAATTGATTAGTTTGTTCTTCTCGAAACTTTACCCAAGATGCACAGCCAAGCCTTTCCCATCATTTCCACCCATAGCTTTTACATTTACACAGTATGTGTGGTACATTGACAGACATGGGCGGAGTGAGTGAGTGAGTGAGTGAGTGAGTGAGTGAGTGAGTGAGTGAGTGAGTGAGTGAATGAGAATGTGATAATTTGTCCTTATATAATTAGCCTCCATGGCATCCCTTGTTTAATCAGACGAAAATACGGACAGTCCGTGGAGGGCGAAAATATACAGCAGATTGTTAGAAAATAGTGTATTGAGTGTTTGCATATATTTTGTTCTCCTGTTGGGACCAATTTGAACAAATAATTGCTTGCTTGATTTTTCAGGTTATATCTTTTAGTGTGTGCAACTTAAGTATAATTTAATTAACATTCACCTTAATCTTAAAGACCCATCATCAACATTAAATAGTCCTCTCTTCTTTGTACTTCGTTCTAATACCCTTCTCAAAATTGTTTTCAATACAGGTTTACAAAATTAAACTGGTTTGCCAAGAAGATCCGTTTATGTTTCATTCGTTCAAGAAAGCATCTATTGAAAATTCTAGTATTGGTGGCTGGAGAATAAGTTTGCTCTAATAGGTCAACACATGCCTCGAACTGCTTGCTTGCATAACGTGTAGACAATTCAAGACATTGCTGATAGCAAATATCTGATACTCTGTAAGACGTCTACGTCTCTTCATAGTATATAAACTCAAAACGGCTCCACGCTTTCTTGTTCATCAGAAGAACCACGTACCCACTTTAGTAGTTTGCTCTGTTAAGAAAAGTGGATTGAAGATCTAAACGCATTGGCGACTGATGCCTTTTTCCGTGTGGAGTTGAGTTTATACAACGCGGCTGGAATAACCGGCTAGGTTTCATCAAGCTTATAGACTCTCTGTTGCTCGCTGTCATATCTGCTAACAAAAATGATGGCGGGTCTGAAAAAAGTTATACACAAAGCGCCACGATTCAAACAGATAACTTCTAATGCTACTCCAAAGTCGGGGAACTGTCTCGACATTTTCGACACCATTGATAAATGTAACCTCAACTTTGTAACGTCCTGCCGTGACACAGGGAAAACTCTAGCAAGCCCTGGCGACGAACTGTTTCAAGCTGTTTACTATCAACTTCTCATTTGCTTGATTTGAGGCAGATTTTGAAGCCAGCAGACGACCACACAGATGCCACGTGATGTCTCATCAGGTTCGCTTCTCACGTGTGTTATTTGCCTGGAGCTGTCATCCAATCAAGATAAAGACTAAATAAAAATCGGCCTGTTTAACGTAAGTGCATTTTATTGAACGTTACGTATCAAGGAAAAGATAACATAACACCCACAGTTCAAAAAAGGACATGTTGCAGACGTGTCAAAAATAACTCCAGAAAACTCCACAACATCACAACATATTCAGAAACAATGTATAGGCCTAGTCCACTATCACGAGTTGAGGTGTCCTAATTGACTTAACTACCTACCAATGTTGCGTTATATTTGGCACCACACACGGATTCTCTAAGTGAGTCTGATTCCTTAACTCATACCAATAATTACTATTCCAAATATTGTCAATTAAGCATCTCTTGTCGTCTTGTTCATCACCGCCCAAGCCCTCTGGCTGAATCAGAGTGTTCCTAGACTTGACACGCTTTCTTTACTTACCACAGGAGGAACAGGGATTTTTGTCAACAGAGCAAACATTTCACAATTAAAGATTGTGTTTATGCTGAATTATATTGTAGAATTAAAGCACAGTCACATATGTGAAAAACTTACCTTGGGTTTAAAACACCAAATTCGTAATAACAAACGAACAAAATACTATAAGAACTTACAGTGACAAAACTTAAACGTACTACAACAAATCAATAATAGGAATACATTTTAGTATAACATTCACAATGTTTCAGTTGTATTGATCGGACCTCGCGGATATTGTCACTCAAGAAGACCCTGCTAGTGGACTTGTCAGTACAGTTGATGTTGGCCACTACTCATGGTTGGTAATGTGGTTTGTCGTGAAAGAACAAAAAACGGTTTTATGTAAATTCAAGCTTATCTATTTCTAGTAATAATGTTTGGTTGTAAATAGCTTCACTTATGGACACATGGTCTCTTGTACAAATTTATGACGAAACACTTTTCCTACGGAACTATCGACAAAGTGTCCATTTCGAAATAAATGGCTCCTCGTTTTAATCTTTTTTCTAATCCATTTTGTTATGAAGCATTGTGTCACCACTGTGTCATTTTTTCAGAGTAACAAGGCATCGTTTGTCCTTAAACAAACTGCCCGGATGTTTAATACACATGTTCTCCTCTTATGAATGTATTTATAAGTAGTCTGGATAGTGGTTGTCAAAAAGTGTCACGTGGACGGTGTCAATTTCACCCGCGTTGACAACTGAAGTAAATGGTCGTCGATTAGAGAGTGTAATTTTAACCTTAATGTTAATCTGTTAACATGATAGTTGTTTACTAAGCGATTTACGCCACTCTATTATTTAAATACGAGCCCCATATAATTTACAAACATAGAGTCTGGGTGGTGACGCTACGGCATATGGGACATTTTCTCTTTAAACAAGAAAGGTGAATGACAGTGTATTTGGCCTTGTGTATTAGCCGGTTAAACAAGTCTCGAGCAACTTTTTTGAATAAATGAAGAGAGAAAAATTTGCAAACCTATAGATAAAGATATAGTAAAAAAAGAGTTCAGTGCTAATATTTCGATTTTGTTTAATGTTGCTCATTCTTTGTGCAGGTTTTATATAATAATAATAATAATAATAATAATAATAATAATAATAATAATAATAATAAATGTATTTAAAGAGGGTTTACAGTTTTGATGACACCTAGTAAGCTGGATGTTATCTAACCGATGGCCCTCTACATGGGCCCTGTATATGGACTACAAATGAATATTAACGCCATGTTGATCTACCCTAAAACAAATAAAGCTAATCGGCATAATTTGAATTCATTCGAAAAAGTTGTACGGGAAATGTGATGCTACAATCATAATGAAACTACTCGGCACTTTCTATTCACTGAAGATGACAAGAGCTCATGGACCGCGGAGTAATCTGTTCCAATTATACAAACAGTATATCTCTACCATTACAATGCTATATATATATATATATATATTTGGGTGTAAAATCAGATTTTTCATAATTACCGTCGCTTTGAGGCTGAAATGACGAAAATATATAAAGAAAATGAAACCAAACGAACCAATGTTCTGGACGTGGGTTGTTATTGTGGTTGATGTTATAATAGTTGTGGTTATGGTTGCCCTCCCCTAAATACAACAATCCATGTTTTGCACTAAGGAGAACCCGAAGTACGATTAAATTATTCGATGGGCTCTCAGCTGATCGACCACCTCTATTAATCGTTGACATGCCACACACATCTTAAGTGGTTTACCTAGGAGGAGAAGATTGTGTGACCTTGTATATTTCACCTCAAGTCTCATTGACAGCTTAATAAGATTACGAAACAGGCTTTGGGCGCGTCGGAGTACAATCTGAGCCTGATCGGACGGATTATTTCGATATTGCCCGTCTTTGTGGGAGTTCCAGGGAGAAAAAGCTAAAGAAGAACTGTCAATCGTTAGTCTCTCCCCAATGGGACTTACCGGCTTTGTGTTTATTAAACACTTGAAATTTTCTCTTCTGTAGGCTGATTACGTGATCTTTGCACTATTTTGTTCTTACGTCGCCTCTTACAAACATATGTCTGGATTCGTTGGATATCTGACACATATACTCAGTGTACATTTTCACTCCCGTTTTTAACTGCTGTCATAAATTTTCACGGTGGTCCGTTGGCTCAGATTCTGATATAAGTTTCAAATTCCATATTTGGAAATGCAGCTGGCTTTCAGTTGTCATGCGTGAAACTCCCTCAGTTCCTTCCCTAGGTAGCATATCACATGTATGTAGTCACATGCCTAATATAATACAATATTATACGCGATTTACTTCTGCACTTATGCTGTAACAACCGTCCATGCGGATTCCTCCAAATTAAGTAATATTATTCAAATAAAGCTAATAGTTCTCAGAGTGTAGATTAACGTGGTGAAACATCCGTGCGTCTATCAATTAAAATACAATAATATTAGAGCTAATTAAGTTTCATAATTAGGTATACTACAATTTAAAACGAAAGGGCCCTAAAAGTTTAACATGTCTTATAATAAGGCGTATAAACAGATCAGTACCAGGTATATGTCTCCCACCATCTCCTGAAATCTGGTAAAACCTAGTAAGTCTGTTGAATGCGAATTTGAGAAAACAAAGGAAAACTGTTTTGTTTCAGGATGTGC
>JARFOD010130003.1:0-13861 GCA_031763545.1 Mopalia muscosa
CTTGCCTAAATATTTTGATAAAATTATAAATTTTCAGCACTTTTTAACCAAAGCCAAATCACGACCGATTATTATAACTACCAACTGCCGGTTAAACAGAGTATGTTTCTGTTCTTATAAAAGATAGCATGGTTCAACATGGACTTTGGATGGGTTGTCAACCAATACTCAAAATTTTATATATTCCTAAAATGTTATCCGACAATTAAAACAATTAAGGCATGGTAACGGAGTTGAGTCAGGGGAACGGAGTTGAGTTAAGGTAACGGAGTTGAGTTTTGACGGAAAACTAAGAATTACCTGTAAATAATATGGAATGAAAACAATTTGATTTATCTGTCGAGAGAAAACAAAAAGGGTAAAGGACATATTCAGTTAAACTTTTTCAAACATAAGATAATTTATTGTCATTTATCTAGCACATTTATGCTTTTAAAGCCAAATGTACAAAGGCTCTTGACATCATAAAGGTTGTGTCGAGAACGGATCGGGGTGCCGACCGATCTGTTGTATTAAATCTATACCGATCCAAATTGGACTCTTGAAAGCTATATAAAAAAGCTGGACCCAGTCCCCTATCAGGGTTTACGACTGAGTCTTGGGGCGTTCCACACAACACCATTTCAGAGTCTTCAGCTGGAAGCAAACGAGCGATCATTGTCCAACTGGAGAATAAAACTTGGTCACCAATACACTACGAAATCAAAACCTATCCTGGTAGTCCTGCTTACAACTGTGGTTTTGATCCAGCAATCGCCACTTGGTTTCATCGCAGTCCTAAGAAAATTGCTTCATTTCGGCTGCGTGTTAAACCACATCTAGTGAATGCTGGTATTGCTTTGGAAAACATTGCACTTGTTTTATGTCCATCCACTGCGCCTTGGATGTTGCCAAGACCCAGACTTCTTGTGATCTTCGAGATCAAAAGAAGTCCGAAACATGTCTGCTTCTTTTTCCGCAGAGATTTAGTGAGATAAGAAATGATTATGAAAACCCCCTTATTTATATACCAATTTTTTTAAAGTCAAAAAACAATAATAAAAAATAATAAACCCACAGAATTGTAAATGTATTCTCGCCATGTGACGACTGAATGTGGCGTAAAAACAATAATCAATCGATCAATCAATCAAAGAATCTAAAGAGTTTTTTTTCCTTACCATATCAACACCGTTACCATACACTCAACTCCGTTACCCATCCTGTGGTAACAGAATTGAGGGTAACGGAGTTGAGTTTTTTTATATTTCATTGCGTAACCACGGATACATGCCCCTCGCGCAGTCAGTCTGTTTCAGTGTATAATAGGCATTACCAGGCGGTCTACTGTTTGTCTGCTTAGATTTAATTAAAAAAACTATAGATATTATTAAATGTTGTTAACGGAGTTGAGAATTCTTAAATATACGCCATGTCAAACATGTGAATTTGTAGCAGTACATGGAAAATAACTTTGTGTTACTCACCAATTCTATAGGTGTTAGTCATCTTTCACAGCACTGTTCAAAAGACCGCATGGCAAAGCTGAAACAAGGTGCTGTCATTTGGTGATCAGGGCAATATGCAGGGACAGACGTTGTATAAACCACACACGGAGAAATTAAAGAAGAACCTGTATAATATCCAACTTATTATTTAGAAAAATATACACGTACAACAATAGCACAAAGTTTTTATTTGTTATGCTCTGCTTGTTATTTGTAAATGCTGCTGCAATGTTGAAAACCATGTTTGGGACATCCTGTTTCATGTAAACACTGATTATCTATATCCCGAATTACAGCAGGAGAGAAACAAATGTCGATTGATTATGGCTTAATTTATTTGCTATATACCCTTATATTTTTTGGAAGCAAAAATAGAAAATGGGGAGCTATGTATTTTTTTGAATGGCTGAAGTAAATGAGCGGGACATCAATTTAACACATAGTTGAATTTTGACCCATTTAATTTGTCCCGTCCTGTATTTGTTGCCAGTGGTGTTGAAGGTGGTTTCCTTCACCCATTGGGCAGGCACGTCGTCATATAAGTGAAATACCCTTGATTACGACGTTAAACAGCAATCAAACAAACAAGTATGTGTGGGGGATATATCCAACTTGAACCCCTCTTTACATATGTGAAGTGCACATGCATGTGCTGCAAGCAATGCATAGGGTAGCCTGGGTAGTAAGACTTCAAACCGCCACAGCTAATGTGGGGTAACTTTGGACGGATTTCCTTTATTTCCCCCCAGCCATGTCCAATACTGCCCACATATCTTCACATGTTTCTTACATCTTTGCCCTGTGTTTGTATCTTGAATGTAGGCTACAACATATCATATATTATATCATCAACTGAGATTGATAATACTGATGTATCTACTACAGTAGATGATCAATCTGTATGATTTTTGTACCTATGTCCCCTCTCAGAAACCGGCAATGGTAACAATAGTAAACCAGCAGACATTCAATTATATGTTCTGTGACTTTCAAAAGTCTGAGTTTCTTTTTCTTTTGTTGTTTTAAGAACATTATGACTAGCCCTTCTTGAGTGGTAGCAGTTCTTTAGCGTTTTGGTGTCATGAATAATATGTTCATCTTCAACTGAATTGTTGTTCTGAGAACCATTTGGTTGTGTACCCATTTAATTTGAACATTTCTATATTTTTAGTAAGAAATGGCTATCGATTTTACACCAAATCACAAATAACCATCACCGCCCTGAAAACCAAATAAACCACCATTCTTACCACTCTCCAATGTGTGACGAACTCCATAAGGTGACTGAAGTAAGCCCAAATCTGAATGTTTTGTTGAACTAGAGAAGGCTGTCACGGATAGAAGATTGTTGAAAGCGCTTGATCAACTAACAAAGTTATGTCATTGTGGGAGGCTGGAGGTCTTTCATAAAATCTCATATAAATTCTGCATAAAACAAAAATATTTTTAATATGATGGTAAGATTAATATTTTATTGTTCATTAAGTTTATGTTATTTTATATTTCTGTACATGTTATGGATTACACTATAGCCCTTCATAGGCTATTGAATTCTTGGGGGTATCTATTCAACCATTTGCTCGTCGTCTTGACAGTCGTGTAGTAAGTGGTGCTTGTTATTATATTTCTTCGGTGCATTTACTGGTGCATTCATTAGGTTACTATTTGAGTGCATGGTTGGTGTGTTGGACTCTTGGTCCGCCTGTGATGCGACTACCTCAGGTATACGAGGGTGTCACAGGAAGTGACTGATGGGCATCATAAGCGGGATTCAATTTAAGATGACTGGGAAATATAAACACCAATATTGAGGTTTAATATTGAGGTGTATACTTATTCTGTCTTATTTTAATTTGTAAACAGGTATGACTGATATTATTGTTTGCATCTTTTGAGTAGAACAATACATAATGCGAAACGAGCAATAGGCAAGCGAGAAAAATGTTTGGAGCATACTCAGGAAATTTATGATCTATTCATAACATTCACGGAATTCAAAATCCACAGCTCCTAATCTCAAACCCAGACAGGGAGCTTCCTGTTGCTCCTAGGGACCCTTTATTTGCATCTCATTTTGGTATTCAGATTTTCATCATCGTGGGGAGTTACTGTACCCAAAGTCATGTGAAATTTAAGTCGTGTCCAACACTTTTGTTGTATGTATTAGTTTGCAGGGACGGTGCATTTTCTTTCTAAATTAATAGGAAATGCAGACACAACTTGCAGATGGTAGACAACACATCCATATTGTCCACTGACAGCTGAGATTGTATGTGGATTGGTCTGCTTGTTTACCTTTGGCTACTCTGACTGGTATGTTAATACTTTATAGGACCAGTCTTATATATTATCTCAACCTATAAGTACAGAATTGTCTCTAAATAAAGACTATATCTATTACACAACTTCATGATAAAACCACAAGAACCGCTCTTCAGCTAATGCCAGTCTGTTTCAAGCATAGTCCTCCTGTATTTAATGTGTAGGCAGTCGAGGAAAAACTGCGAAAAACTTTAGTTTTAATGGATGTGTTTGTGTGACTTTTACTATTAGATAACATGGTTGTAATATGTAATTATATCTATTGTTAAATGCTATCGAGGCAAATGAAATGTTTAGCTGGAGTGTTATATTTTATGATGTGTGCAATTCTAATAAAGAGAAACCAAGGTATTTCTTTAAGTTATGAACATGTAGGTAATGTTTAAACTTATAAACTTTTATTAACCCTTTCTGATGCTAATAAATGAGATGTAAATGGAAAATTTCACAATAAAAGCATGAAAAATGAAATTGATAGGCTGCAATCTGCCTGAATTCCATGTGAGGAATACATAAGTAGCTCTAGGAGTGCACTCAGAGATATGACAAAACACATAGCCTATCTGTAATGATCTCTAACACTATCATCAGTTGTAACACTAATAATTGTAAACAAGTATTATTTAGACATTGTTTCTGCTCTCTATCATGCATGCACTTGCTAAACCTAAATGTAACAGTTATAGAGCGGTTCCAGGATGGACTGACCAAGTTCTGACCAAAACATATCTGTGTAATATGTACTGTTGTCACTTGTGTGTAAATTTGCTAAAGAAAACTATGGATAGTATGCGTGTGATGTATAACAAATCTTTTAGATGGCTCCTTAATCATAGGGGCGTCTGTAGCGCTAGTTGGATGTTCTCCATAAACATGGGGCCATCTTTCTGGGAAGTCATTCGTAGGTCTGTCTATTCTTTCAAAACCAGACTCGAATTGTGTGATAACATCCTCGTGAAAACCATTCTCAATTGTGATGTTTTCATATTCTCCAAGATTTTTAAATATTGGATGAATATTTTGTATAGTCATTAATCAATATGCTTAAGGAAAAAACATGCAAGTTTGTGTACAGTTGTAGACTACTATGAAAAGGCTGTATTCCTGGTAATCATATATGCACAATTGTAATGTTATATGGACAAAAAGTCTGGAATAAAAGTTTATTATTATTTATTATTATTATTATTATTATACTCGTACACATTCATATGGGTTTTATTAAACTCGTCCACATTGGGTTGAAAGTCGGTATTGTACTCGATGCTTTCGACGGTTCGTCCAATACGGACTTTCAGTCATACGTGGACTCCTACAATAAAACTCCATATTGGATTGGATACAATAGTATAGTAGAATAACCATAATCCAGTCTAATACAATATGTTTATGTTTTACCATATAACAGTAGTTGATGTTACATATATAGCGCCTGGAAATCGTCTTCAATTCAAAACATTGAAGATGAAAATATCCTACTAGGTTATGATTCTTGGGCATTTGATTGGGTAAAAAGTTATCCAGAATGCGTAATGTTTAAATAAACATCCATATTTTTCGCGAAAAATAGTGGAATTCGACGGACGAGTACTTACAGTTTTTATGCCATCAACAATGCGTCCATTGCCATATAGCTCATATACTATGGTCTCATGGGCCCACACTACCCTAGCGTCATTTGATTAAAACCGTCGCCGTCTTACCTCCATAACTTGCGCGAAACCCGCCTGGTCATACTAGGGCCATTTTGAATGTAGTGATATTCCCTAAAATGGCGTAAATTATACGGTCGTAGCCAGGCAAATTTTTAGAAGTATATATGTACGTCTATATTAATTTAAAAGTTAAAGAAATAAATTTAAAAAACAAAAACAATTTAACTTTTTTTAAACGCCTTTTATCCAATAAGGTATATACACGTAGTGGTCGCGGTAGTGGTGTACAGTAAGTTCAAACTGGGCGGCGCCAATCCATCTGAAGGTTTACCTAAATTAGTTTTGGCAGAAGTCTTAAAGCATGAACGAGGGTTAAACTAAATTCGAATTTTTGGCTTACAAGTTTTAACATTAGCAAGAGAAGCCATATTTGCTTTCTCCTCCTTTTATCTTAATGAGATTTGGAGAAATGTGGTTAGTTCTTATAGGTCTACCGTTTTTAATTTGGAAGATTTTACGATATTAATATCATTATTGTTAGGAATTATTCTGTATTGTTTTCAATCTATGATGTAAAAAGTGTGAGAAATCAGTTACTCACAATTACGTTCACTGTGACTATGATTGATATACCAACAATGTATTTTTATGGGTTTAGTACAACAAAAGTGTTGCATCGGAACAAACAGTTTTATTAAACTATATTCGATGTACTGTTTTCGATATTATTGAATTATAAATTATATTGTCTCTCTTCTTTTAACTATACTGTACAATACAGCATACATTAAAATTCTCAAATTTGTAAATGAGCTTTTTCTAAAACAAATATTTGTTGGACTTTTTCATGAGGTTTCTTCCTGGTTTTCTACAAGACCAGTAGCGCTAATCTACATATACGCGAAATGAATCTCTCGCTATCGCTGGCCTCTCAAATCAAACACATGATTTGTTTTTTATACCATTAAAAAAAAAACCAAACTCTTACTTTCTAAACACGGGAAAATGTAACATTATGTAGAATATATACATTTAAAAGCGACATTCTGCTTTTGACTTTACTTCAATATTATAAAACAACGTAAGGATTTATTTGGGTGGGGGATATATAGTCTACTTCAAGATCTTTGTGTTGACATGTAGGTTCACCCATAATGGACACGTGGCACTTTTATAATTCAATTTTTTTTTTATCTTCTCATGCATTATAAAATCACTCCAAATATAGCTCAAAATTGCAATTGAGGCCATCTCCCTTCCTCGAAGTTCCCGTACCGTATCTCAAATTCTCAGCACGCGTATGCGTCCAATTCAAGTCTCCAAAACATTCCTAACGTCACGTTTCCGTATATACTCCAAAAAATAAGAGTCTAAGCACATTCACATTGTCACTACATTATCCCATCTAAACGCTGTACCACGGGCTATAATATAACGTTTTAGACTCGTATCTACGTATATGGGTTCTGAATAGGCCTATATTACTTTAAAGTGATAGTTAACTTAAGAAATGAAGCTTAGCAGTGAAAAGAGCGTAATATATTTTTTTTATCAAATAATGCTAATTTGATATTTTTTAGGTTTGTTTTACAATCCCTTTTTACTAGCAAAATGTTAGCTAGTCCGTTAAGACGTAAAAATACTGGGGGTGAGCGACATGTAAACAACGACGGGTTGAGGTGTGTGCCACTTGACCAATCAGGTAACCACTATATGCTGCGTATGTCAGGTTGAGTTACCATAATACAATACACACGCTTTATTAACAAACTGATCAGTGCACATGACCCATTGACCCCGTCTACCACATTACAGCAGCCCATTCTAAAATAAAATCAATTCTGCTTCAAACGTCGAGACATTGACGCTTAGAAACACCCGGGCCATCTTGTTTTGCATGCACTTCTTTCATTTGCTGGGCTGTGGCACACGTCGCCCCAAATATTGGCGGAAATTAATGCGCGATGGCCTGTCATAGCAAACGAGAGTTATCTTAGTCTTGTATTAACCAGTATAGTTACAGTCAGGAGTACAGTATATAAATAAAGTTTAAATGTTGGAGTAAATACAAATTTTACCTGTTGATGTAAATAAAGTTCAAATGTTGATGTGGTGTAAATCTGTTCCCTTCTGGGACTGGCACACGCCATTATTCCTATATATCATCATCATCATACGTAATTCTCGGTTGTAAAAATTCGAGGCTAATAAATTAGGAGCAGGTCAAATACGTAATTCACAGTTGTAACAATATATGTAAAGGTAATAAATGAGAGTTGGTCAAAAACGTTATTCACAGGTGTTACGATGGGACATAAATAAATCAGGCACAGGTAATTTATACGTGTAACAATGCAAAGTTAATAAATGAGGAGCAGGTAAAATAGGTAATTTTAAGTGTTATCATGTTAACGTAATAAATTAGAAGCAGGTCAAATACGTAAGTTCAAAGTTTAACAGTGTCCATCTTATTTGTGTTCTCTCTTTCAGTACAGTGCAAATATGTTAAAACAGATCCAGGTTATGGCAATTTAAATAACATACACTATAAACAGAAACAAGTGTGCCAATGCATATCAATTTGTTCACCTCAATTGAAACACCAGCTGACATAAGCGTGGAATTCGTGAGGCATGAATTCAACAATACATAATATCCACTATGTCATCTCATAAACTTCTTGACGAAACGGTTGCAAAAAGATTTCTCGAAAAGGGCGGAAAATGGCAAAGGAGGCAAATAGCTGTCTTTTTCGTGAGCTACATATCAACAAGTCTGCAACTAATGGCTACCGAATTCACGGGTAAGTTATATGTAATTCTGCTATAACTCAACTTGAAATTTTCTTGTTGTAAATCTTCTATTCAAGTATGTGTTATTGGGATTTAATCCTGATGATCTAACATCTGATAAATAAATTAATATATAAATAAATTAATCAAAGTAATAGTCACCCTTATTTATCATAAAAACAATACGGATTTTTTTTTTATGGATTTGTCCACCTGTTCTTTTTGGGGGCTAGACTTTTCAAGTTTGGCCCGCAAGGTGAGTAATTGCCCTTGGAACTTCTCTCCACCGTAAAACATTTGGCGATGCCAAATTATGTAATTTGCATGGCCACAATTATAAACAGCAAGCTAAATTTTATCTATGCCTTAGACTATGTCTCCACATTGGGTACACGGAACAAAATGATTTAGGAACTATTATTTAGACAGATTACTCAACATGAAGATATCCTCAACCAGCTAAGCGAAGTGGTTAACCTGTTTGAGCAGAGGAGGCCAAATCCCGTCCGAAAAAATCAATACATATCTGGGTTGCTCTTATGAGTGAGATACACATGATTACGGCTAAGAAACTAAGCCAATCACCACTTCTATCTGTCGCGATAGACGAATGAAAATACACCAAAATGGTGCATTTGGTTCACCTGAAGTTTTTCCACTGGCATATGTACATTATCCACTCTCTTAGATAAACCTGTGGGCAAATTCAGTTAAGGAATTGTTGTTGTTGATACATTATACTGTGGGTGTTTCGGCCCTTATATCTGAGATATGAAACCTAAGCTTTTATGACACTGTAGATAAAGTAAGGTGGCTTTTATGAGGTTTCGTCCCCGTTTCCCACTAAATACTGAAACACGTCTTCACGTAAGTGAAATGTACTTGAGTTAAGCCCGAGTTAAATAAAAACATTAAAAAAAAATAAATAAATGGAAACATATATAGTAGACTAAATTGGACCCACTCGAATGTACTTGGCAGGATTCTCTCCACATTTTGCTTGCGCTGATAAAGAAGTGAACGGCACGGATATTCCTGATGACTTTTACGATGATAAATGTGAGGTATGGAATTCAACCACGAACACATCGTCCGCCTGTTCCGGCGGATATCTGTGGAATGTCAGGAAGCATGAAACGATTGTCAGCGATGTAAGTGTAATATAGTATTATCCCAATTATAAAATAAGCATCGTTGTTATTTTAAACCGTGATGAGCCACAGCCAGAAACCTAAGTAAATGTATAACAGTTTGTTAAACCTCCATTATGAAAAAAAACCCAGCCAACTCAAATCACAGTGTCAGTATCTACATATACCGTCACATGCATGGAAGTTGCACAATAAATAAACATGAAATGACTCTTGGACAGGCACAAAGTAAACTCGGTTCACAGTTGAAGATTTAATTTGAATACTATTAATTGGATATAAGCAGCATACATCGTTTGGAAGTTTGTCCATCCAATTCTTGTTATGGCTGTACTGAAAAGTAGTCCCTTTACAGCCGTAATCAGGTTGAGTTAGACGTCCACACTCTTAGAAAAAATACGGCTAAAATGGAACCGTGTTAGGTTCATCCGTCATGGCTGTTGTAGAACCCTTTATGGTTCTGTATGATACCCTTGTAACCAGTGTTCCCTGTATTTCTCCTTTCCTAATAATATAAAAGAACCTTTTTGTCGGAATGCTTCCATTTAGAGGGTTCAATCCTTTCTTATGAACACCTTTTGCCGTAAAGGTTCCATGCAGATGGTTCCATGTTTTATGAAAACCCCTCCAAGAACCGCTATTGTTTAGAACGCAGACATTAAACCCACATGCACATCTCCAAGAATTAGAGAATATTTATTTTCTTTACTTTTGAATGAAATTGACGACGTGATTTTGGATTACTGGTTTCGTTGTCTTTGATTGAATATCTCTATTTTTGTACAAATGTATTAATCGTTATACATTTACTGTTGCTGTTAACAAAAAGTTGACTTCTTGGAGCAAAGTTTGGAATCTCCAATCTGTCCATCTCAGTATGCCATAATCATGCGACGAGAGGCTTGTAGAACAATAAAGCTATCTGCTGTCTGTAATATCACATTTTGTTGCTTTGACACAGTGGGATTTGGTGTGTAGCAGTGGATATCTGTCGGAGACCTCTCAGCTTTTCTACACAATCGGGATGGCGGTCGGCTCCGTTTTTGTCACACCTCTTTCTGATCGTTTAGGCAGAAGACGACTGTTCTTCTCACTTCGCTTCGCCTATCTTTTCTGTATATTCGGCGTGGCTGTCACTTCAACCATCGTGGGATTCACGGTGCTAAGATTTCTGACAGGACTTCTAGGCTTGGTATGTTTATAAAAATAAGGTTTTTATTGGTTAATTATTTCTATCTTAGGGTTTCATTATTTCCGACATATCACAAATGATTTGAGTATCAAATAAGACAAAACATTTATTAATTGTATTGCGTCACACCAAAAATGTCTCCAGTAAGCGGTACTCCCCACCGTAGAAGATAAGATAGTGCATCTGTATTCAACCGAACAAATTTTCACCGAGAAGAATGTCAGTTGGCTATGTCCTCTAGGTGGACGGAATTTACTGCTGGCGACAAGGTAGCCTCCGGTCAACCAGACTTTTCTAATGTCTGGAATCTGGTTCACTTCAGACTAGCGACAAGGTACCTAATTTAGTTGTCGCGGTATCGATTTGAGTAGTGGCGTCTGCTTGCAAAAAAGCCTGAACAAGACTATGTCGAAATGATTGTAGTGTATATATTTATAGCCTCAGAATCCATTAAAACATACAAAATCTTTTTAATCTGAAAGTCAGGATAAAAAAATACCAAACAGAATCACCCTACAGGGTCCAATAGCTAGAAGTGGGAAACTTTTATTCAGTAGTGTGTACGGCATTTAGTCCAACATCGGTCGGCACGTTTAACTACATGGAGCGCCTCTTGCTTCTTCTCGAGAAAATGTGTGTCATGAGAAAAAACTCTTTTCCACACCATATCAGGCCTGGACGCTATTTGTAGTCAAATGAGTTGTTGTTATCGCTGCTAGTTCGAGAAATCGGCAACAGTGTGTAACAATGGAACATTGACAACCGTCAGGAGTATCTTCGTGAGCAAAGGTAAAGACATGGGTGTATTAAAATTGGCACATTACACCTCTATCGTGTTATCTGAGTATACTCAGGTCACAGAATCTTGTTCCATCTTGGGATTTTCCCCTAAATAAAATCAATGGAATTAGCCGATTCAAGGACAGTAGGTCTTCGACCGGAGGCAAACATATTGACGAGAAAGCACTGCTCGATATCCACTTATAAACATGTTGAAGAGCTTCACAGTTTAAATAATATCCAAATCCAATCGTCATACTATTTCTTGGAATCTCATTTTCTAACGATCAATTACCATTTATCTTTTCAAAGCGGATGGTCTGTACGCAAGGCTTAGAGGTAAGAGGTTGACTGTTTTGCAATAGCGCGTCGCTGATAGCCTGGGGTTCCCAGGATTTTAAATGCATCGTTCCAGTGGAAATCCCTGCAGGGACGGAGAAAAACTGAGAAAACTCCAATCTACAACAGCTATGTTTATCCAATGGTGATCTCTCTTTATCCCACCCAATCAGATTGAAGCTTTCATTGAAAAGTAAGACGCATGCACAAATCCACAAGTCCTGCTATACTCATTGATACGGGCGCCTCATTTTTTTGTTATCGACAGACGTGACTTGTAAGCGTCTGTCTGATTGGCTGATTGTTACAACAAAAGTCCAGTTAAGTTTATACCGCGCTTCCTCGCAAATTGAAGCAAGGATGAAAATGTGAACGTCACGTCTTATGCATATTTACACTGACAATAGCAAGATGTTTCGACCTGGCTAACTGTTTAGTATTCATGACCTGACATAGTAAGCAAATTGAATATATTTAGTCAACGGCAAAGATATAATACAATTATCCTTGTCTATGTATAGAACTGATCGTGATTTGTGCTAACCGCTCATTCTCTCATGATTAAGGACGTTTTAGGACTATTACCGACTAAAACCTATACATCGCTAAATCAGACGACGCACACCTTACACTCGACATTACCCGACATTATCTTCATTGTCTATAATATAGGCAATGGAAACAAAGCCGTAGGCCCTATATTCTACCTTATACGTTTCATACTTCTAGCTAATAGACTTTTGCTTATCTACTGCTTACATTAGAACAGCATAAACACTCGTCGTGGATTTGTGTCACGAAATGTTTTAGACGGTGTGGCTTTAGTATGTATTTATTTGACTGGTGATAAAACATGAATTAATTTGCAAAATATGGTGATATATTTGTAGGCCATAGAATTGGTCCGATTCGTCTACCTGATGGAGTTGAGTTCGATAAAGTCTCGCCCGGTGGTCACTATTCTGACTTTCCTTTTATGGACTGTAAGTTTCTGTGCCCTAACTTTAATAGCTTACCTGCTGGAGGGCCAATCATGGAGGCTTCTACAGGCTGTTATTTCTGCTCCTGTTTTGTCTGTTATAATCGAAATAATGTAAGTACTCAGTGCATCTCTTGCAACTAACAGTTTTATTCCGAGCTACTCTGCGTCACAACCCTTGATGGACCGACTCTCTACAGCATAAACTACAGCTACACCCACCAACAAATAACATGGTTTATTTTGTCTGATACAATTAGAGCTAACCAATAATTCATGCGTTTACATTTTTGCACTCGCACAGTCTTATCGCAAAATGCCATCTGATTGGGTGCCTGCATGTTCAAAGGAAGCTAATAAATTGCGCGTCTGTAGATTCTAGTTATAACGGCTCAGCCTGGCAAGGGTTGTATTGTAGAGTAGCTCGAAATGAAACTCTCGGTTAGCGAACACGAATGAACTTGGTGGTACATTTGTGGTGACTTTGACGTGTCTTAAAATTCTTGCTGAAAATATTATTTTGTGTATAAAATATTTGTACTAATGAAATATGGGTGGTAACTATCTGCATATTGGTTATCATCACTCAACAATGGTCAACAGTTCAATTACATGACCTCTGGACTGTATCTGCGTATAGTGTTTCGATCACTTAAGACATGTACGCCCCTATACTTCATTTTACCCCTTTATTCTGTCATGGTAATAAAGCAGTTTTGGCATGCAGGTAAACTAATCTAGTTGGTTTGATCTAGAACTCGTTCGGGCTCCGCAGACGTCGTTCAGTGGTTAGTGTATCGGTCTTCTAAGCCTACGTCTATGTACCGCTCACGAATTCGATTCCGAATACTCAGGCATCTGAGCGAGTCACACGATGTTGTCCCGCCAATCGTGGTGGTAATTTATGCTACGATCCTTCTAGGGTTAACACCTTATTTAAATAACGCACAGCGTGAAGGGGACAAACTGTCGTCATATAAAAGAAATACTCGCGCGAGCAGGTTCAAACAAACAAAAAAACAAACAAACAAACAAACCGAAGTCATTAAGAATATCCCACTTGCCAACAATTATTTAAGCGCCATTAGATCCAACCTCATATCCCAATAGCTGAACATTTTGCTCTTCCTGATCATTTGGTTAAAGATCATTTTGAAATCATGC
>JARFOD010130014.1:0-13861 GCA_031763545.1 Mopalia muscosa
TAATAGTGAGAAACCGGCCCTGGTGCTCACTGAGCTTCATGGTGCACTTCTGCCATCGACGTTTCATGATGTCCCTGTTCTTTCGGAGCTACATGGCGCCTTAGTGCTCTCGGAGTTTTATTTTGCTCTGGTGCGCTCGGAGCTTTAGGGTGCCCGGGTGCTCTCTGAACTTCACGATGCTCTTGTGCTTTCGGGTCTTCATGGCGCTCTTGTGCTTTCGAAGCTTCACCATGCACAGGTGCTTTCGGAGCTTCAGTATGATCTTGTGCTTTCAGGGCTCTCTGGTTCTTGGAGCTAGGATACAGCAGGCATATCCCTGTTTTGTCTTGCTTTGATCTCAGTGACGTTGATGTTTTTTTACCCATTGGGCGGACACACCGCCATATGAAATGACCTTACGAGCGGAGCTAAGCTACAATCAAACAAATGACAACTTTTGTTACATTGGAACTCTCCAGTCTCCCATATGAGCAACTTTCAAAACACTCTAACAAAATATGGTGTTAGAAAGAAAACATTGCCTTCCCTTACCGGTATTCCAACGTGGGTCGCTTGCTAGCATGGTCCATGCTTTAAGCATCTAGTTGCTCGAAAGCCGCTAACACCAGATTAAATAGGTAATACCAGGTCAGAGGTAGTCATTCAATTTGGCGGGAAGGAATCTAATAGCGGATTAAATTTAATAGCTCTTCCATCATCCAGCCCCTGAACTACATAGGCACACGACAGAACCACCACGAGTTTTGATCAAGACTGCGAATCTGGTTTGTTTTGTTTTCTTGATTGGGGTTTAACGTCATACTCAAGTGTATTTTATTACGAAATTGCCACATAATTTTAACAGATGGTGCCATAAGACGAAACCCTGAATCGACTTATGAAACCAATGAAGGATACATTGTGGGCAATGTATTGTGAAGCCCATTACACTCTTCTATGGTTCTGTGGCGGCTCTTTAGAAAAGAGGATGGCTCTCTATGGAAACATAGCGATTAAAACGGGTTTTTTGTTACACAAGCGAAAGGGGGAAATACTTGGACAAATACGCTGTGAGGGTTCTATACAGAAACAACACAAAAATCCACCACAACCATGACCTTAGAAACGTAAAGAGATACCGACCCAGACGGTTAGAGCATTCACCACGCTAGTCAGCGACCACGTTCAAGCAAAATGTTTTTCTCTGTATTTACAATATATGCAGAACAATGTAGCATGTAAATGGATTTAATATTTTTACTTTCTTAAAATCCCAGACTATGGTTCGAAGGGAGTTCGGGTTTATGGTATTTTGTGAGTATGACTTTCTCTTTATTCCAGTTCATCAAGGCAAGTTGATTTATACATGTAATAGACTGTTTATTACACTGGAAAACACAATGTGTTACGCTGTACAGCTATTTCAGGCCCTTAAATGATATGGCTATATTATTATATATATGTAAGTGTGTGTGTGTGTGTGTGGTTGTTGATTTGTTTGTTTGTTTGATAGGTGTTTAACGTCGTATTCAAGAGTATTTTACTTATATGATGACTGACAAAAATACAGAACATCACAAACAATTGTGCTTCCCATTACCCTTTAGCTCTGAGAACACCAGGTCAACAGAAAGCAACCTCTTTTCTCGCCTCTTACGATCATCGACCGAGGAAGCCAAGGAAGTATTCTGCGGGGACATAACCCACCCGCTCCCTCACGGGGGCGTGTGTTTGTTGAAACCTTACTTATGTCTATATAAGGTATCTGAGCGAGTTACATGTTGTGGCTCCGGCAATGTGGTGGTTTTTACGAGGTTTCCTCCCGGTTTTACACTGTATAAAGCTGTGTACATTGTGAAATGGACCATCCGTCGTCATATAAGTGAAATACCCTTGAGTACGATGTTAAACACCAACCAAACAAACAAATTAACAATACTTATATCTAGAAATACTGTTAAACCCCAAAATATCAATCGGATAACTGTCAAAGCGCTGGATTTTTCTTCAAAAGTTAAAAGTGGAATCTTTAGTATATTGATTTGATAA
This sequence comes from Mopalia muscosa, assembly GCA_031763545.1. NCBI lineage: Eukaryota > Metazoa > Mollusca > Polyplacophora > Chitonida > Mopaliidae > Mopalia > Mopalia muscosa. The sequence goes on from JARFOD010130014.1 coordinate 2,029, forward strand.
CACAAACATCTTACAAATAATTTGTTTAATTAAATTGGAGATCCTAAATTTTTTTTTTCGTTCCGATGGCATAGGATTTTTTTCAATCATTCCTACCTGTTCATGTACAGCTAAAAGTATTTATGTTAAACACAACTCATTTCAGCATTACCGACTGAGCTTAGATTAAGCAGAAGTGAACGAAACTATTTAAAAGGAGACGCAATGTGCGTGAAAATAATTCCGTGATTATTCTAATGTTGGTGTGTCTGTTTACATTACTAAATTTACCAAATTATTATTTAACTATCCAGAAGATTTTCTATGCAGGTGGTTTATTACCTTAATTAAAAGTTAAATTATATTATATAATTATTTAACTAAACCGACCAATGAATCGGTATTGTTTTATTTATAGACCTGGTTATGTTGAAACATCATTACAAGAAAGAGGGTTAAGTCATCTAGATGAAGGTTGGGAAGCTAAACATAATGCCGTAAGTGGGTTTTATGATCTCTATAACTAGCTGTTAATGCAACCTGATTTAAAAGCGCAAAACATATTGTAAACTTTTGGTCCACTCAAGGTGTATCTGCGACTGGCTTAATGTCACAGTGGCCTGGCTTGTTTTACACAACCAAGAGATGTGCGAGTCCGCCCCGGGAGCAGAAGGGGAAGAAAGTACTATCTATTTAATAGCCCCGTAGTCTAGTCCCCAGTGGATGAAAGATCGACAGCAAGAAGACAATTCTAGATAACTACTACACTTTATTTCTGACGGTTAACTATTTATAATCTAGTCCATGTATGTTACATGATAAGACAGACTCTACTTTGACTCTAGTCAGAGCTTTCTTGCTTAAATACGAATCAACACAATTCATATTATGACAACAGGAATGTGTCAATTACAACAAGTCCGTAAACACATTCCAATATATTATAAGAGCATTTCAACTATTTATAAACTTAGAATGGGTGCGTGAGAAGGGATGAGTAAATTGTATGCAATTCACAATAACATACATGGAACTCATAAAACACCCTTTGCCTACATGTAAAATAAAGACAGGTTAAATCTATCTAACAGAGCCATTAATCATGAAACATCTAAAGAACAAATTAAGATGTAAGATCCAAATATCTTAAACACATATCGTATTCTACAATATGTCTACAACACAATGGTGGCAACTGATTTTATAGGTCTTTATATGTCGTTAAAATGCTGACCATCAATTATTTAGAGATACCATAAAAGAACGATAACTCATGACCGAAGATTTTGTTCGCCAGTAGGCCTATATTAAATTGTTATCGGTCGTAATCAAATGTCTATATAGCTAACTGGGAACCGTGGCAAATAACACCAGTAATACAATCTTTAAAAAGAGAAAATGACCATCTTGAAATTGAGTTAAAAAGACAAATAATGCTGATGCCTGTTGTATTATCGGTGAGTCTGGGTAAAACTTGACACTGTCGAATTTCATAATGAGGTATTTGCACTAAATGCAATCCCGCTTATAGTTAGTCTCGCGTGAACCAGACTCTGATTTTGACACAAGACCACTATTAATTTGACGTAAGCCGTAATGGTCACGTTCGGCTCCACAGTTCCATCCTATACCTCCATTGGTAAAAAACGCCTGGCACACATCTTGATTGGTCCATTTGGAGTTTACCAGCAATATCTGAACAGTTGATGAGCGTTAAAATTGTGTAAGCCCTCTACAATGTTGCCAACCTTCCTCGGAATATAAACAACAGCCGAACCACCTAATCATCAAATAAGGCAAAATACACCAAATGTCTCCTAATTAGGTTGTCATAATACACTGACCAGAAATAACAAATATTCCACCAAAAAACCAAAAAATTGCAAGAGGAGAACAAATAAAACAAGAATTGTTTTAAAAAGAACTATATTCTTGGGCGACAAAACGGAAGTTGGTAATAGTGGTCGTATGATTAACTATACGATAATCGGGCCATATGACAGCCATTTTATCAGGTGCGTTGATCTATCGAAGTTACCGCGAGAAGAGTCTGGATCAGGCAACGCTTAAAGCTTAAAAAGAAATGGTCAAACTTGCGTAGATCGAGACGGACACTATCGGTGCTGATAAACCTTCGTCGATAATAACCATAAGATGATAGTATGATAGCAGCGAACCTAAGTACACATTGTCACAAGCATGTCACTATATATGCCAGTTTAGACGCTTGGTCTGCATAGTTGATTGAGGTAACACGATGCCTACCATTGAGTGTATCAGACATGCTCTGTCATCAGTCTCATTCAGAGGGTATATATTGAGTTTCTCAGGTGTCAAGCATGGTATAGATGAGACATTTCAATGTGTTGTTTTCAACCAAAATGAGTCCAAAAATATTGTTACTTTGTTGTTTCGTTTAGTAGAATACATGCAATGCTACAATCTCCATCTACATGTAGCTACATTCTTAGAAAACTATGGCTCTAATGGAACCCGTTACGGTTTATTCGGCCATGGCTGTGATGAAACCCTTTATCGTTATGCATAAAACCATCACAGCAACTGTTCCAATTATTTCTCCCTTTCTTTTTATATCAAAGAACCGGTTTGCCGTAATCGTACCATATAGAACCACCCTCTTTTCTAGAGAACCGTCAAAAATACAATTATTCCTAAGAGCGTAGTATCTACATGTAGCTATCGTTTGTTTTCTTTCACTAAATACACATATCATGCAAAGAGTTTCTTTTGACATCTCTTTGATTATTTCTTTAAATACTTATTGAACTTTAAACCGAAAATATTTGTAAAATAATGTATAAATTTTCTGGTTTAAAATGTAAAGCCATGTCAAGCTTAAATTTCCATAACACTGAATGTTGATTTCAGCGATTTAAAACGACTTTGGTTAGGAATATTTCTGTAAGATGTGAAGTACTTAGATTCATTATCTGTTTTAGTTGGCACAAGCTAACCTGGACTCCCAGGTGATCAAGCGACAAGGGACAATCAAAGATATGTCCGACGCAGTGGCTTTTCTACTCTCCAACGAGGCTTCGTTTATAACTGGAGTTAATTTATTGGTGGATGGTGGACTTCATCTCCAATCTAAAGGCGGTACGTTATCTTTCTGAGAATACTCTCTTCAAATTAAACACGCAATTCCTTTACTTATGCAGAAGCATTTTAAAACGACATGGTACACAAGTGGAGCTTATCTCACCATTTAGTTTCATTGTATCCATCTTTGATGGAGGTGTTACAGTCTACTTGACTATCCTCATCAAATATATACCTATCTGTTATTTGCTTGGGTACAGCTTCAATGAATTTTAGCCTGTTCTAGACAATGGTTTGGTAAATTAATAATGGGAATACTCTCTTATATGTTCCGAACACTGAAACATGGCTCAGTGAACGAGTACAATCTCTGAACAAAAGGTGTTTATATACCAGGCTATGTATTTGTAATTATATTGTCATCGTAACATCATCTGTATAAATTAGTGACAGACACAGGTATTTAACAGTAGATTATAAATATTTCATACATGTACTTATACAATTCAAACTTACCATTTAAACGTGAGGTTACAATGCGATCTCTGTATTGGGATGTGTAAGCTAGGAAATTAAATATTAAATGAAAACAGGAATTTTAGAAGATTGAAGCTGATCACCAGAAGTTTCTAAAGTTTGATATTTATTTTCAAAATTTCTTGGCTCGTTCTTGGCTTCCATGGGTTTGTTTTATTGTAGTCGTTTGTGTTTGTGAAACTTATTAGTGGGCATAATGATATTCGGAATATGTCACTCACAACCCTGACTATTATAGATTTCAACTTCTGTTTAATTAAGTCTGTGACGTCCCGTTCTGGTGCAGATTCTAGCACCTTTATCAGGCTAGATTAAGTTTGGGGTTCCGGTACAGATTCGTGAACCTTTATCCCGATTTATCAAGTTTGTGGGGTTTCGGTATAGATTCTGGTACCTTTATCACGCTTGATTAGGTTTGTGGGGTTTCGGTATAGATTCTGGAACCTTTATCACGCTTGATTAAGTTTGTGGGTTTTCGTTGCAGATTCTAGCACCTTTATCACGCTATATTAAGTTTGTGGGGTTTCGGTACAGATTCTGGTACCTTTATCACGCTTGATTAAATTTGTGGGGTTTAGGTATAGATTTTGATACCTTTATCACGCTTGATTAAGTTGGTTGGGTCTCGGTATAGATTCTGAAAAACGTTATGAGATTAAGTTGGTTGGATCTCGGTATAGATTCTGGAACCTTTATCACGTTTGACTGAGTTTGTGGGGTTTCGTTGCAGATTCTAGCACCTTTATCACGCTAGATTAAGTTTGCATGATTTTGGTACAGATTAGGTTTGTTGGGTTTGGGTATAGATTTTGGAACCTTATCGCGCTTGATTAAGTTTGGGAAGTTTCGGCACAGATTCTGGTGCCTATATCAAGCTTGATTAAGTTTGCAACTTTTAGGTACAGATTCTGGTATACCTTCATCCAGCTTGATACAGTTGGCAACTTTTTGATACAGATTATGGTAACTTTATCACGCATGATTAAATTTGTGACTCTTTGGTGCAGATTCTGGTACTTTCATCTCAATTGATTAAGGTTGCGACTTATCGGTACACATTCTGGTACCTTTATCACGCTTGATTAAGTTTTCAACTTTTTGATACAGATTCTGGTACCTTTATCCCGCTTGATTAAGTTTATAACTTTTTGGTACAGATTCTGGTACATTTATCATGCTTGATTATGTTTGTGAGGTTTTGGTGTAGATTCTGGAATCTGCCTCACGCATCATTCATTAAATTCGTGACGTTTCGGTACATTCTGGTAGTTTTATCACGCTTGATTGAGTTTGCGACTTTTCGGTAAAGATTCTGGTGCCTTTATCACACTTGATAAATGTGTTATAATCTGTAATGCAACGTCACAACCTTTAAAAACAGAAGTTGTAATCCTTAATGGTTTTGCTGTGTATGTTCACCCCAACTTTAAATTGTCTGAAAAAGTGATTAGATTATATCGATATTTGTGTTTATATTTCAGAGAATGGTTCACAACTTACTGATGCCTGAATGGAATGATCCCCGGAATACTTTGACTAAAAATCAACTCTAATGTTACTAACAAAGTTACCACCCATCATGTTTATAGCCGTCAAATCCAACTGAATATTATCGAGTTGGGTAAACTCCAGAAACAATTGTTCTTTAAGTATATTGTTGGCACCATCAACCAACTGTGTACACACCAACTTGAAATCTAGACAGTTTCTATTTCAACCAGCTATGATAATCTGAACCACTATTATTTAATAAACCAGTCGACACAATTACATCTGAATGAACTGGGAAGCTCAAAATATATATAACTTTACACTGATATTGCCTTTCGTTTATAATCTCCATTTATTTAAAAAGCGTACTGTGTGTTGCATGTGAAAGAACTATTACTATTAAACGGATACTTGATGCCGTCTTCTGTTTGAATGTTTGAAATATACTCCTTGCCCGTTTACCTTATAATAAAATGCACGTCTTATCTTGTAGTCAATCCCTGTGCTATGGCCATAAAGCACATGTTTTGTTTAACATAATTATCGTATAAAAGAGGAGGCGAAAGCATTGCCGTGAAATTCCTAATTTTTTATTCAAGTACGTTACCTGAATTTCGTTGCGAAAATATAGCATGATACAGATACTCTGAACACCATTACTTTAACCATGGCGCACATCATTCTCAGGAATGGAGCCGCCACATAACTAATATGTGTATGTATGTACTATTACTTTAGACTCGCGCGACATATAACTATTGTAATTATCTAATATACACTAAGTCGATATTATCTGCACATGTTTATATTTCGTTTTATACACCAACAAATCAGGTCATGTACAATTAATTGTCCCATATTGATGTGTCTTGTTCGTTCTCTGAAGGGCCAAATCTCTTAAAGCCGGCCAACGTAAACTCTTTTCAAACTGCCTTTGGTACATTAACGTAGTACAAGTACGTTACGTGAATTTATTAGTATTAATTTCGTCGCTAAAATATATCATGATACAGACTTTTGCTCCTAAGTTATAGCTTTAATTTGTTGTTTCCCTACTTAAAAGATATAAATCCTTGCCTCTTAGTACCTAATAAAGACCATCAAACAATGAAAATTGCAGAACTATGAATCTACGTGACTATTATTCGATAGAAGGGTAAGATGTTCTGATCTAATACTTAAATTTTACGTTTCATATAAAAAAAATGTTTGACTAAGAGAGAGCATCGTCTGAATTATTTTTTGTCGGCTTTTTCCCGTAAACTGTCTAATTTTACAATTGTGGTATCTTAAACGAAACAAGAACGGAAATGTATTTATCATGCTCCTTCTTACGAGAAAGATTCCCTTGTGTCCAGACCTGTACGCTGTTATATCAAAGAATCAGTAGGAATATTTTTTTGGTTGGAAAAACGTAGAAAAACATCTATAAAGCAAACAAATGAAAACATCCCACGTAACTGATGAAGCTTTATAATACAGAATGATATATGCTTCTCGGCGTAGAGTGAGCTTTAGTGTGTTTAAAATTTTGAATTGAATCGGAACAATCTGACACAGGAACGGGACGTGGTCAAATACATGAACCGTAAATATATAACGGAATATCGATATCTAACATTGTTCATGCTGGGAAAGATTTACACCATATACCGGCGGATGATGACGAGGAATCCTATAAGATTCCAGACAAAGATAACATAGATTTACAGCAAAGAAAGCTATTCAAGATTGGATAACACTAGTGATTAGTAAACGTTTGTCTAAGATGGTATTTCAAGCAATGGTCTCTGAATGGTCGTTCAATTGAAGCTAATTTGGTGGAGGTCTGAATTATGTTTCTCAGACTAGTACACCACGTAACTAATCGTTACCCGCAGTCCGTAAGACGACCAGGCTTTGAGAGGTAACTAATAAAACCAAGCGTACTGCATTAAAATGTCAAACATTAAATATCTAACAATAAATGTTACCGATACATTCTCAAAATGTATGGTTCTATCTCTGTTTATAATGTCGGTAAATTATCATCTGGATCAGCCAATTTTTATCCATTAAGTTGACAAATGATAAAATCATGATAAAAAATAATTTTTGGCAATGTTTACGGTGGGTTTATCTAACTAGGGCATACACATTTTGATTTCATGTACAGGCAAAATGAAGTACTCAAGAGTAGACGAGAAACAAGATAGCGTGTTAAGTTTCTATATTACTAAACAAAACTAAACTTTATGATTTTAACATTCTATTTAGCGGACTTATTTATTGTAAACTAACCTGAAATAAACAATATTGATACTGGTACTATGCTGTTCCACCCAGTTAGCTAAATATTTGTCTGTGTTTTGTTTCAATAGAGCTGGAGTGATAACCTGGACAGACAAACTTATATACAATGCAGGGTATGATTGCTTCATAACTGGTAACTCGCTCAGAAAATCGGTAATCACTATAAATTTTCTGCTTTTTATACATTAAAACAATCGAAATTGGTTATCTGGTGTTACTTTTGGCGCGTTTATTAAGAATTTATCGTATTTAATAGAAAAAAATACTTAAATATGTTGTACCGATGTTTATGGTCAGGAATTAAATGATTGGTGTTTAACGCCGTGCGTAAGGGTATTTCACTTATAAGACGGCGGTTGTATGGTCAGGAATATTTAAAAATAAAACACGATTTTACTATTGTAAATGAGAATTGAATGTTAACACCATGTAGCTGTGTTTCCCAGGAGAAAGCCCAGTGGGTGCTCTTTTCTTATAATACAAATCACATATCTGACATCAGCAATAGAGCACAATTTAAACTGCTATAGTCCCAAATGAGTTAAATATAGTTTAGGTCATGCATACATGATCAATTTGTTTTAAAACACAAAGATAATGGCAATAATTGTAATCTGAAACTAATAATCTCATTACCCAATTCAATTTGTCCATAAGCTTACAGGTTGAGATCGCTGTGTATTTCATCAAACCCATTTAGGGACAAGTGTTCTGCTGTCCGTTGTCCGTGGAGGTAACCTGTTTGAAATGGTACTGTTTTGCAACAAGGCGCGCCTGGTTTTATTTGTCGATTAATGGGTACCTCAATAGACACTCTTCAGATAGATATAGTTGACATTTGTCTGCAAGCATAAATTACGTTATCATACTGTGCTTTGCATCTGAAAGGGCTTTTACTAAGTGATACTTGAGGTCGTCTTCAGTTCAAAATGTTTTAAATATACGGCTTGTCCGTTTACCTTAATATAACTTGCACGTCTTATCTTGTAGTTAACCCCTGTGCTATAATCAAGCACATGTTTTGTTTAACATAGCTATCATAATTATAAAGGAATAGGCAAAAGCATTCCCGTGAAATTCCTTTTTTTTTATTCATGTACGTTACGTGAATTTCTTAGAATTAATTTCGCCATTTAAAAATACCCAGGTACAGATGCTCTGAACACCATTACTTTAGACTTGCGCGACATATAGCTATAGTTATAACCTAATATACGCTAATGTTTATATTTCGTTTTATAGACCAACAAATCAGGTCATGTACAGGTAGTTGTCCCACATTGATCTGCCGCGTTCGTTCTCTGAAGGGCCAAATGCACCTTAAAGCAGGCCAACTCAAACTCTCTTCAAACTGCCTTTGGTACATTAACGTTTGCCTGATTTACCGAGTCAAATTAATGTGACGCAGCCGAAATTACTGTTGTAAGTAACACTTAATGCCCACGATGATACAAATGGCAGTGTTGAGGAGATCAATTGAATGTACGATTCGAGGATTTAAGAGAGGTGTTTGCACCACGACGACATTGAAACACAGGAAGATAGCAATTGTAACAGGTAGGGGTAATCGTTTTCGTGCATACAGAACATGTCACACCAGGTAGAAGTTAGAACAATAAACTTATAAGCTATACACATGTATGGCGTTGGTGATGTCATTCATGTGAGAGCTCGATTATTCAACTGTCCAGATACGAGTCCTCTGATTATATTAGCTTTTTAATCTATTTCTTGGTCTGATATAAACAGATAGAACAATTGGCCCTCGTTATTGTCTTTAGCCCTGGCTACAGCGGTTGAAGATTTACCTCTAACATACTTCTATCCCATGCGGTTCATCAGTTCAGACCTTAAATAGCTTCAGTATATTAGGAAGTTGTGGCTAGCAGGAGCCGAGATGTTCTCTTCTCTGCTGTACGTGATTTCGGTGAGTGGGTTTTATAAGGTTTGGCGCTTTAAGTATCCGGTTACGTGTTATGGTTCGATTCGGTTCAGGCTGAGTTTAGGCGAAGAGCTAGGGTTACGTTTAGGCGTATAGTCAGCTGACGGACTTATTTTAACTCCAACTCAGAACTAAAATGTCGAGTTTTGTCTTCTATAACCCATGAATTTCGACCGGAATTACCCCTGCTATACCTGGCTCAGTATTTGTGTATGTAAGCGTGAAACCATTAAATTTTTTACCGTATACATGTAAATGTATTTAAGTAAATATTTCACTGAGGTAGCCGGTCGTTTGAAATATCTGCATATACAGGTCGTGCGAAGTCATTTAACTTATACCAAATGGTTTCGATTGGTTACCTGTGAACAACCATTGTAAAGAGGTACTCCTTAAACATTGTTAATGAAAAAAATACGATTTTCCTGTGATCCATAAGAAAGTGTTTTTAAATTGTACATTCTAAACATGTAATCAATCCTACTTTGTTTTACGTCATGAAATTCTGTTTACTTTCGAATTAAGCTAAGTTTACATCGATTCGATCGGACAAGTAGCGATGATCTAATAGAACTGTGTCCTAATTGTTCATCATGTAACCAGTATATACATGAGATGTGTCCATATCAAACTGATTAAGCTAAGAAGCTAAGTATAGACAGGGTATCGGCACAGATCAAACTGATTAAGCTAAGAAGCTAAGTATAGACAGGGTATCGGCACAGATCAAACTGATTTAACTTAGAACTAGTTGCTTCAAGTTTTCTTCAGTTTATCAAATAGGGTTGTCATGCTCTGGAACAAGTGGTTTAAATCGCTAGATAAGTTAATCCAGGGTAAAGAAACGTAACTCTTAGTTGAATGCATATCTGTCCGTTTAGATTAAATAAATCTGCTATCAGCGGCTAGTCCTGATTTTGAGTAAACGGACATTATTTAAGAATAATAATAATGTCGTTGTTATCATAGCGTTAAACAAGTTAATAGGCTATTAATAACCCAACACATACACCTGTCTTCATCATATCTTTTTTTTTGTAACGCCCTGTTCACTAAAGCATTTAAGCTGTATGCTTCACGGCTCAAGTTAACTGTTGCACTCATCAGCTACGGCATCAGCTACGTTTCATCCTAAATAAGGAAAATGGAACTAACTTTTCATACCCAAAGATTCTGATTTAAATATTGTTCATCCAATATTATCTCCAGGCAGTAGCAGTGGTATTGGACAGGGTATAGCAATAGAGCTGAGCAGGCGGGGATACGCTCTGACCCTGTGTGGTCGGAATCAGGCCGGATTAGATGCTACCAAAAAGGATTGTCTCCAAAATGGCCTCCAAGAATCTGATGTAAGGACTTGGAAATTTAGTAATATATTTGAAGATTTTAGCAAAGATAAATAAGTTATAGTATAACAACTTTCACAAAAACAAAACTGAAACATTTCTCAAAAGTTTGCAAATTGTCTGTGATCTATAACATAACCTAATCAGAAGGAAAGCTTTGGTATAAAAAACGAAAAACGCGATATGCGACGTAACTCACGGACCAAAAACGACTTTGATTAAGACTAATACAAACCAAATCTCACTACAGATATTACAGGTTAGGGGTGACCTGTCTGATCCAGAAGAATGTGTTAGACTTGCCTCCCTTACCACAGAGAAGTTCGGACGTATCAACGCACTGGTAAGTATATACATTTAGTATGTCTAGACACACCTCCTTAACGGTTAAATACAACGAAAGGAAAAATAATTTCAAGAAGCCTGTACGACAGTCGAAAGGCTATTACCGTAGCTTAAGTCAGTAAACTTGCAGTAAGTTTTCCCATCTTGTAAATAAAAAAAAGAAATATGAAATACTATTAATTGGTCCAGCACCGTACCAGTGCTTAGCTAAGGATAGTGTAACCAAATGTTCCTTGTCTATATATTGGTTTGTTGAAATACTTTGCAAAAGTAGATTCTCGACATTAACAAGTCGTGTTCGTGATAATTGTTATTGTAACAGAGCTTTTGAGCGCTCTACCGATTGATGCGGAGTGCACACTGTGAGGAGACAATATGTGCTTATCGATTCTTGCATGAACCACCACAAGCTTCAACCATCGAGAAATAGTGTACCTAAATGCAGACGATGAGGTATAAGAAGTGACAAAAATAATTAGATTCAGAGACTCGGACAGCTTAAGTCCTCTGAATATACGCATGCATATAATTCATAGAGCATAATCGCCTATCAGACGGAAAAGCTGCAAAGTCCAATTCAGATAAAAGTCTAATTGGGGTAAATTTGTATACGTAATCAAAGCCGGGTAATTCCGTAATTTTGGGAAGTTAAACAGTTAAAATGTTGGCACAAGTATGCGGCAATGGTCTCGCTATGGAGCGCTGTGCGAGGGTGATGAATTCAGTTCCTCATATCGCCACCTTGAGCTGCAATCACTGCGCGACGCCCCCTTGGAGTAGACTGAATGTCTTTGAATCCGGGCACTTGTAATCCTAACACTATTCATGCTGTACATGGGAC
>JARFOD010130025.1:0-13861 GCA_031763545.1 Mopalia muscosa
CAAAAATGTGTAAATTACGGGCTTTACACACATACAGACAGACAGGAACAAAAATGTAACCTGCAAAACTAAACCATGTAGGGAAGCTTTGAATAAAATATTAATGTGATTCGATCAGCAGTTTCTGAGATAAAGTGATAACAAGAATTGTTATGGGACGGACGGACCACGGAGAGGGATGAGAATAGCCCACGGTCAGAATGACAAATATGCCAAAAAAAAAAAGAAGAAATATTTTTATATCCAGATTCACGACAATGAATTTTAAAAAACCCAGTGTCGCTACTTTACTGTCTTACCGGAACGATACAGCAATGTATCAGAATGGGGTCTGTCTATAAAACAATAAACGAATATATTTCAGTGCACAGTAGTTGTTTGTGGCCTAATTGACACACAATGGTGATTTAAATTACAATAACAGCTTGTCAGTTCGCTTTTCTAAAAGGTCCATAGCATTTCGCTTAGGGTATTTATCTTTCAGAAAATGATATGAGGACAGACTATATTTCGTGAGATTTTTTTTGGCAAATCTGGAAACATCTGGTTTCAGCAGGCGACAATCAATCAATCAATCAATCAATTAATCAATCAATCATGCAAACATACAGTTTTCAAACGATACGCTTATATCTTTTTAGCTATTTTTCTTTATTTTTTTGTTGTAAAATAAACTAAATCATCAAGTATTTTAATACAAATATTGACATGTATGAAACTGAAGTCATTATTATCGACTTCTGTACAACTAGTTTTTATACTTGAAGTAAATATATATCACAGATAAGCGATTAACGACGAGGAGAACATAACTCAAATATTAAATTAATAAATCCCCATTTCACATGAATAGGATATTTCAAGAACAACCATACAATATATATTATACGGCTTATAAGTTAAACAAAAGCGTGGAGTATTAACAACATCAACATATTTTCTACAGCTGCATAGAATATCAAAATCAGGACAGGCTTTCAACACAAATATGTGTATTCTAATATTCTCATGTTATATTCAGGGACAAGATACCCCAAAGTCAAAGTCAACGAAATGATTTATAGTTTATGTCAATGCAATACGTGTGAAACTTGTATAGGGCACTTTCTTTATACTGCTTTGAAGACACATTTAAATGTAGTCATTTCAATTGCGTCAATAAATTTTGCGTCTGACATTGACCTTTATGTGTAGCCTATGTAAGAGCCAACCTCAAAGTGCCTAGACATTGTGCAACGCAAGATAATGTCAATAAGCGCCTGCCAAACAAACATAGCCTACCTCACCCCAATAAGGAGGGTGTTGGACCTTGAACAAAGACCAAGCCACGCGCCTACGTGTAGCTTCCAATTTGTCAGTTTTAGGCTAACTCTACCTTCAATGAATTCTACTTTTTTGATTCACGTGGCGCATTGGTTACAAAATAGCAATACTGACTTCAAAGGGGTTAGTTTTTTGTTATGTTTGATGCAGAGGTACACTATGTCCAACTAACTTCGTCAGCGCAAAGTGACTATTCAGAACGTCAAGATGTTTGACATTGCTTAGAAATTAGAGCTAAGTAAAATGTAAAAAAGATGGTCTTTGTTTCCTGAATTAAAAACAATGGGTAAATAAATTAAGACTTACATTTCGAAGAGGCTAGCCGATTGTTCCTTAAAACAACTAGTTTTTGCTGGTAAACATACCTGACTGAAAGACTATCGTAACTGGGCAAGAGAGAGCAGTGACACAAACTACAACACCTAGGGCCCGTTTCACAATGCGATATTGGTTTAGGTAGAACGTAACTGTCATGTCAACACTATGTCTTCTACACTTGTCATCATGGTAATTACGTTTTGTGTATGCTAAGATCACTTTATGCTAAGATCACTGTGTGAAACGGCCCCTGAACAGGAGAGTGGTAATTCCCCACACATACATAGTTCAACAAAGGAAACAATGACTTCAATAACGATACTGACTGCGACGGCGCTCGCCAATGCCCTGATATCGCTGTCGTTGGTTTAAAGATTGTTCTAATCGTTCATTAAAGTCTTCAAGGGGCATTCGTTGGAATGTCCTATCGTTATTATAATTAGGAAATGGATCATTAAAGAAATTATGCCCAAAGTTTCCTCGTAATGTCCATCGCCCGTTTCCAGGAACTCCGGCCGCCCAGTGAGTTCTGGGTGAATTGTAATTTGGAGGGGAGTATGCGGTTTGTTGCCTCATCGCATCATCTTCATAATCAGGAGGGATATCTATATTAACAACAACACTTTTGTTACGAACCGGATGGTTTGGATCTTGAGTTTCAAACTGCGGAAAACAGTCTTTTTGCAGTTCTTGTATTTTATCCATAGTTTCTGTCATCATCTGTTGTTGTGTTTTAAGTTTACGACACTGAAAAAGTTCTGTGGTTGAGAGTATGTGTGTAAAAGTCCCATAACGATGCATCAACATAGCCACGAATTGTAGAACCAAAATAATAGCAAATATCCCCAGAAACAGCAAACCCAATGGCTCTAATTTCAAGTATGTGAATTTGTCAATCTTGATGTATATGCTGACAAAACTTTTAACCTCCTGCAGAGCAATCATTATAACCAGCCACAAACCGTTTAACATAAAAAAAGCAAATGATACATTGTTTCGCAGCTCTATTAAATCGGCACTTATCTTTGTTTGTTCTTCCTTGTCACTCGACAAGGGGAACAAATATTGTTCGATTAAATTCTCAAAGAACTCTCGTTCTTTATCATCCATAATTTGCTCCTTTCCGTTTCCCAAATCTGGATTTTGGATCCAGTCATGATTCACGCTTTCCTCATCCGAGTCAAAGTCATCGTCGCCAATATTTTCAGGAGCCGCGACCTGTGAGCGACGATCTGTGCTGCCCACGCTTGAGGTCCTTTGTCGTTGACGAGGCCGGAACTGTCCATGACTTGGCTGTGCATTGGTACGCATTTCCCGTAACGAATGCAAGAACGCTAGAGTTAGTAGTGAGTTAGCCCGGTCTTGTCGATTGAATATGTTAAACTTACTCAGAAATCCACCAGAAGGCGCTGTTTGCTGCTGACTTCGAAGTTCTTCCATAGCCTGAGCTATGGGATCGGAATCCAGCTCTCCTGTTTTTGATCGGCCTTGTTGAGCCACAGCGTTGTCATTTGTCACCGGTTTTTTTGCTTCTCGCGTCCCCCACGACACGATGTTCATGTTACAAATACTATAAATCATGAGATAAATGAACGTTGACGGAACACATAGAAAATAAAGTAGTCCCCATGGTAGGTCAAAAATTTCTGTTGGGTGAAGGATTCCAGCGGTGGCGAAGACACCTACCATGATATAAAGAAAGATAGCATTTGGTGAGTACCATCCGTCCTGTATGATGTTAACTATAGTTCCAGCGAGTACTGCCATCATTACAAGACCATACATAGAGCTGAATATGGCGGCAACCAGCAGCTGAGTCTGTGATTTGCATTTGAAGCACACGATAACAAAGATTATTGTTGGACCAAATGTCATCGAATAGGTGGCCCAGTCTGGTAAAGTGCTAAATACTGCTGACAAAGATGTTTGTACCATGAGCAATACAGTAGCTGGTCCCAACAAAGACGACGCCAGCAAGACAAACTGGTAGCCCATATAGAGATATGAGATGTTTGGATTAATACGAACGGTTTCTCGAAAGCTTCCTAACAAATCCATGATATTTGCAGTAGTGGAAGGTCCCCATCGGCGACGTTGATTGAAAAACTCCTGAAAAGTTTCCGGTACGTACGTCAAGGCATCAGATGCAGCACAGTACTCGATTCTGTAACCCCGCTGCAACAACAGTGTACACAGCCATCTGTCCTCTCCTACAAAAACCCAAACATGATTAATGGTTAGAATCGTACTGTAACACGTGGATATTTCCATAGCGACTATCATTTTCTTGTTACGTTTTGTAGCCTTACTTTGTGACCATACAATAAGCAAACTACAATAGCAACAAGCCACAAACACAAACTTTTAGACTGCACAAGACTTTTGCTACTAAATAACACTATATTATTTCTGATAAATAAACAATATTCATAGTCAATTTTGGAAAGTGCTTACCTTGATCATACTGAAGGTAATGTCGTGCCGTGGTTGGTTTTGTAGCATACGTTCTCATCACGTTATTATCCATCAATGCTGAACCCCGGAAGAGACTGAAACAACCCGGGCTGCACAACACACACCCATACATGTGTTCTGTGGCCTTCTGAAGCCAGTGACCAATAGCATATTCAAACTTCTGGTACCACATTACTGGACCTTAACAGACAAGACATTCACGATTATATACGGTAACTGGCAACACTGGATGTTTTATTTTTAATATTAACAAATGATCGTGAATTGGCACTTCATATCATTTAGTACTTCTAATTGTAGCGAGTCAATCATAAACAATATTATCTATATAATATAGCAGCTCACCTGAACCAATAGGCTTGATTCGTCCACATGCTGCACCAACTTGATTGTTCTTCTTCATCATGTCCACTAACAAGAGAACAGCTTTAGGTTTAAAATCTACGTCCCCATCTAGCGCCAAAAGATAGGTATTTTCGGCCTGTGAACAGTAAGATTTTAAAACTGTCTTTCTCTGGTGCTAAAATGATTTTATGTTACTGAGTTGATCAGAAAGAGGGTAAACAGTAAAGATTCTGACGACAACTACAGTATATAAAGTATAGACTAATTGTTGATACTAAGTGTCCTACTGGTTCAGGAAGGGTAAGTTGCATGTGAGGTTTTCCTGGGTTGAAACCTTCTGATCACATTTGTTTATGCTTATATCAGTAGCTTGTCACGGACACATGTCTCGTTTAGGAAAGGAATTAAACTTCGGAAGTCGTTACAATTGCAAAAAGCAACCATGATTTGGCAAATGTTTTTCCTGTCGGTTTTTGCACTACATTTCAAGATTTGGAAAAGGTACTGGATACATTAACTTGTAATACTATAAGGTGACTCTAACTCATGAACCTCAGAATATTCCCATAGTTTTAATTATTTATTTTTTGGGGTCCGAAATCACTTAAAAGCCTGATAGCGCGATATCTTGGAGAAAACAGTAGAAAAATGCCTCTTTAGACACATCGTAATTATCTACAGAATTAATGTATGAACATTACTTAATCAGTTTTGCGTTGTCTTTCCAGTGTACTTAACTGGTCGATGACTTGATCAGAATTGGATACTCTTTTAATTGGATACTATGTAGCCAACGCACCGATGACATCTTAACTTTATAAACCTTACCTTAGTTCTTAAATCTTGGGGTAGTTGGTCGAGCGCAGATTCATAAGTCCCTCTTGGTTCTTGTATCATGTCTGGATCTGTATCCAGAAACATTCGGTAACCCAGTAAGTAATACATGTACATAACCTGTGGGCACACAAATTGAAACCAGAAATGAAAGCAAAATTACGTCAACGGCAATGTATTTGAAAACAATTCTTTGTAGATGTTCTATTTATACTGACCTCCTTTTGAGTGTAACTGTTGTATGATTTAACAATTGTAAAAGATTTGACAACTATGACAGAAAGAGCCTTCGGTTTAGTCCGCTATTCAGATGACTAAGCTCGTTAATAGAAATGAAAACCAATGTACGCACTATATACGAACGATGTGTTTAAGTATCCGTTACAATTGCGGTTCATATTCTACAGTGTGAGAGAACACCAGCATTCCAGGTCTTATTGAAACTGATGGTCCAGAATTGATGTATTTTACGCCCATTTAAAGTTGCAGTTTTACGCTATCCGGTACGACAATAAACATCAACCGATCTGCTTGGTATGTAGGTCGTGGAACCGCATCACAGCAATAACATAGTACTTTGGTATTTTGGTAGATATGAGCAGCGACTAGCTGGTGTGGTGTCTGTATTAGGTGACTAAGAAGGGTAAATATATCGAAGCCAGGTGCCAATATTCAATGATTATAGAGGGCTTAATTAGGTCCAGGGTTTCTTTGATACCTGGTGCCAGTATTTATTGACTGGAACTGGGATGCGTTCTGGGCGCCACCTCTTTGATACCAGCGAACTGTGAAGAGAATTAGGTTCGGATCGCGTCGATACATAGCGTCACCACCAGGTAACTGAGAAGGACATTGAGCTACTGGTGTCAGAATATTCAGGGATTAAGATGGGTATAAGATCAGGATCTCTTAAAAACTTGGTGTGATAGTACCCGGGCACTGAATGGGCTATACGGCGTATGTTGTTCAAGCTATTATACATGTAGCTTAGGCATTTACCGCTTTTCTCCCAAACCCGTAGAGGAAACCTTATAGAACCCTAAGGAACCTTTATGATTTTTGTTGTATAAGGAAAACAGGGACAGGTCTCTTCTATTTCGGGACTTGAAGGGGTTATCACTGCAGTGTCTTTCATACCTGGTGTTAATATTCGGGGACTTGTTAGTGTTTTTAGGACAGTGTCTCTTCGATACCTGGTGTCAATATTCAGGGACTTGTAAGGGTACTATTCAATACTTTGTGTCAGTATTCTGGACATGTAGGGATACTAAGACAGTGTATATTCGGTAAACGTTGTCAGTATTTCGTAACAGAAAACGTATGCTAGGGTTTTCTCAATATAAATTGTCAGTATTGTCAGGAGTATTGTCAGGGTCCCCCTACTAGAAACTGTGACATATGGATAAATGCACCTGATGTGTCAATATTTTCATTATTTTGGTACATCAGCACTTCGGCAAAAAGGCAACACTTTAGACCACTATTGAAAATAACTCCAAGTTCAAGAGTAACAATTCAAATATAAAAAAACACCAAACAAACAATGTTTTGACTGCTAAATACGATCTAATTTAATGAACAACGCAAACATAGCCAATATCGAGAGCGATATTACCTGCGACCACCTCTTTCTGTGCCTGATTTTGTTTTTGTCCTTTAGATGCACCACTATTTTGTTTCCGCCCGGGAGCAGCCATTCCAGCCGTCCACCGTACGGGGTAATCATTTTTGTGGGATCTTCTAACGGCACAACTTTTTCGTGGACTTCGCTGTAGCACATAAAAGAAAAACACATTTATAAATGAACACAAATGTACCAATTAACTCAAATCAATTTTCTCAAGACCATGTTTTAATCTGGTAATTTTTAAAGTTTCCTATTGTTCTTACCTGTTAGTTGTCGTTAGCAATTGTACATCTTGTAACAATTTCATTGTAATTGTTTGTTAAGTTGCATGAGGTTTGTTTATGTTGATTTATCTTTTAAGAGATAATTAAGAGCTGCTTCGTGTTGCTCCTATACTATGAGGGGAACCAAGCAACAGGAAGATCCCTTTCCGCCATCAGCGAAAAGAAAATGGATTCTATTCACAAAATACATTGTTCTTTACCTATTTTAACTCAAGCTTAAAACAAAATAACCAAAGCAGAATAAAGTTGAAGACAAACATTGCAAAAAAATATGTCAATTTGAAATCTTACTTGGCTGCAGTGTGGATGACATTGACTAGTTGCTGAACAAATCCATTGGGTTGAGAGAAACCAAACTCATCCAAATCCATGGAATCATCAAAGAAAATATTGGCTGAAATGGAAATGATTTGGTATCGGTATTAATTAACCCTTCAAACGTTATATCCACTGGGTTTCTATAAGGAAGCAGACAAAGTCTAAGAAAAACATAATTCCTTTTGTTTCTTAAATGACCAGCTGAGCACCCAGTTTGCTTGTCTCATTACACACTCTTGTGCCCTAAATGTCTGCTCCTCTCACAAAGATGAGCATACAAGGAAAAGAAAAAAAAAATCTCAAACATATTCGGATAAAGAAGAATGTCCTCTGTCAAACAGCAATCATTCTCATCAGCGAACATATTTATTGATTTATTTCTCTGAAATACCAGCAGTAAATTGATCTTTTCATTACGCAAGCTGAATATGTTTGCTTCATGTTTATTTCAGGATTTTATACCTTTTAAACAAGTCATGGTCGTTACCTTCTAGTGAAATCTCTGCACTAGGCAATAGTAGCTCGAGGTTAAAATCTATTTAGAAACTTGTCGCTTGGAGCATTAGATGATTGTCGTTTTTGTTTTTAATCGACAATCCTTTGCCAGATTTTTCTTAGACATTTTAGTGCTTCTTGTCCAAATGCTTTTTCTATCCACATACGATATAATGGCCATATTTAGTTGTTCTAATTTTTTAAATACCAAATTCAGTATACATCATTGTTTAAGCATATTATTTGCGCTATTCTATTCCAGCTCTTCATTCAAGTTGAAAGAATTGAAAAAGTATAATGAAAAAAAGTAAGGCAACACAAAAAACACACCTTCAAACTCATAGTAGTCCGGGTCTTTATGATCCGTGACGAGATCTCTGAATAAGCGACGTTTGCTTTGGTCCTGATCTAGTCTGTATGAAAAATAATACGGGTAACGTTATGTACAATAATAAGATTATCCATACAACGACAACACGTATGTGTTTCATAAGAAAGAGACAAGAAATGGCACACTCTGATAAAAGAATAGCCAAACTTTATTTAAATTCGACTTTTTGACCGCGACTGCAGGCTTGCATAAACTGCATGTCGTTTGATTACCGTTTAGAAAGCAAAGCGTTCGTCGCTTAATCTGACCTACCTGAAAACTGATTTCAGCATTTGAACCATCTCGTTTATGTTTTCATGCCACATTGTCGCACATATATAAATCATTGTGGGGAGTTTTGATTCTTCAGCACGAGGAGCCTCAATACCAGAATTTGAAGTGTTCATGGAAACATTGTCGCCATGAACAGTCCGCTTCTGATCAAAGTGGTCGTCCATTCTTCGGCCATAGAGAAAGGATTGGTCCAATAATACAGCGTCGAATATAGGGATAACAAATATTCTGTATAGCAAGAAAATAAAATATTGCAATCTCAGATTGGCTTAAGGAAAAACATGGTATTTTGATTTCAGATGAAGGAGTAGCTCTTTTCTTTACTCACTAATTATACCCCAGCTACGAAGTAGTCGAAGGTGGAGATTGGGTGCAATAACGCACTCCATTTGGCCGTCCGTCATTATTTATATATTCTTTTTCACTACATTTAATGCATTCTTATCTGGCACTAAAGCGTTGTTGCTTGGTATGTTAACGTTTCTACAACGAATAACTTATCTCCCTATTGCAATATTTTTTATGTCAAAGGTTAATATGATTCTGCAGTATTATTGTTTCCGGAGAGCATGCAGTTCTGAAGATCCGATAACAACTTTGAAACTTATTGCAAAATAGCCACAGAGAAAAACCCATTGCATTTTTAGTGGTTACTTTTTCGAATATTTTCCTACAATTCCAAATAAATTAGTTTATTAATTAGAAAAGCCCTTTAATAATCGTCTGTGATAATTCCATTTATGCCCAACACATTGTGAATCACTTTGATAGGCTGTATCGAAAACTAAATTTAAGGCTAAAAGTTTTCTAATTCGAATTAATATTTCGAAATATTTTAATTTTAATTTTAGTTTAATTTTAAAACACAAAGGTTAGACTTTTGGTTTAAATTTTACAATTTACAATTTCTTAAGCAAAGAGCAAATTTTGAAGGTCAAAGATTGTTATGTGAGTTGCAAAAGCTTATTTTGAGGTCTAATACATGTATGTTATACTATAAAAGTGGTTCGGTGTACTTTTTTATGTTTCAATATAATGTTACATATTGTTATCCTATAAGCAGATGTACGATATGGTAGCAAAATGTCGGATTATGGCATGACCATTGTTAATAAAATCTTGCTTTTAGACACGTACATTTTTAGCATTATGCGGTATGGCTTTCCGACTAAGTATCCTGAAATAAAATGGGCATCTACTAGTTTGCAAATCGTTCCTACGAATGCTACTAATGTCGCTTTTGGGTCGCTGCTCCATGTTATTACACAGAAACTGTTTAGAAGAAAAAGACAGGGGCAGACTGATCAGCACTTAGAATTATGTTTTATTCTATCTGTATATGCATTTACACGGTAAAAAGACTAAACTGCAAAAGCGGCTTAAAGTCAGTTTGACCTTGTCTCTCTGACCTTGACTTGTTCTGCTCATACATTAAGCGAGATTAAACAAATTACTTACCGATCGGTGAAAGCCAATCTCTCATTGCCTGGGGCCCAAATATGTCGAGTAGTCCACAAAGTCGCTGGGAACCAAAGAGACAAGGCAACAACAACGGTTCTCCAGGAAGCTTCACCGCTATCTTCCAGACATTCCATAGCGATCCATGATATCCACTGATTCTTCTCCTCAAGGAATACCGAACAAACCACGGTTAATAGTGCCAGGAGCATGGGCGAAGCCAGGAGAATGGGAATATTAAAACAAACAAATTGCATCTGAAGTTTACAAGCAACTGTTGCAAAGTGGTACAAAATCCAGGAAGAGAAAATGTAAATTAGGAATGGGGTCAAAAGAAGCCAGTGGCTAGCGAACTGCATCCCTCTGTTATATGATGTGAGATCTGTGATTGTGGTGTTTGAATTGAAGATAAAACCCAATTTCATATCAGAGAACCAGTCTCCAAAAACCTTAGTCAAGTTACCTAAACTTCCATAAATAGCAATTGTCACACACACGGTAACAGTTATCTTCCACAAACTAACCAGACTATGAGTCTTGGCTCGTGTCATATGAAGTGTACTCGCGAACATTCTCAGTGGGATAACTACTGGGCCGATCTGAATATCGTTACAGGCCATTGCCTCCCACCATCGTATACCAAGAGACACCAAAGACATGAAAATAAGAAATTTCACGACTGTGTCCGACCCAAGATCTCGGGTGGATAAAATATTATCGTTTGTTACATTTCCGAAAGATTCAAAATTTCTTTTGTTAATCAACCAGTTAGTGTTTAGGTGAATGCTGTCTTCGTAAAATATACACACGATAACACTCAAGAACATCAAGACCGCAAGAATGTCTAGTATAGTTTTTATGTATTGCCACCGATTGGACGGAGAACGTAAAGTGACAGCCCTGGTTATTGACGGGACAAGTCCGACCGACAGTAGAAGAGAGAGTGCTGTGGCAGGGCGGAGCCTTGGTAAGGCATACATAACAAAGAACGTCTGTCCTGCAGCATGGAATGTCTCCAAACAGACTACCTGTGAATAAACGAATAAGTTGTATAAGTCCAAACTTTTGACACCACACAATATGCACGCTTACGAAATTGCATACTCTTTTTATCTAGTCCTAAGTCCAAAGATACTCCACCAAGTGTGTTTAGTAAGAAACACATCAGAGTCAACATCGAATGTCTACTGAAATAATGTGAATAGTGCATTTAAACTCGTAAAATAAAGTTATATACCTCTAAAAAGTAATCACATTGCCACAAGGATATTTAAAAAATAGACGAATAATGTTATGTTATTGAGCAACTCCCTGAGCAAAGTTTCCAATTAGGCTGGAGGACGTAATTTTCATCCGGCTTTTATAGAAAGCGGTTTAGTGATGATCAATATCATTTGATTAAAACCGGAAGACGGATTTTTAATATATCCATGCCTTAAAGGTGCGCACAAAAAGAACGCTTGCTCGCGATAAAAGCGAGCGCGATAAAGCAAGCACGTGTAATGAAAGCGCTTGTTTGTCGTTGAGGTGGACATATAAAGAGATTGCAAATCGCGCTGGCGACTGGTAGAATTTTGTCATTTGGCACTATGGCGGATTCAAGTGAAGACGAACTATTGTTGCTAGACAGTGTTTTGCCGAAAATGATCCTAGGAAAACGCATAAGAATGCGTTTCCATGAGATAAATAAAAGGAGGCGAATGGAAGGTGAATATCATCACTTGTTTCCTCTGCTTAAAAGGAGCCCTTCTCCTTTCCAGTCATACTTGAGAATGAGCCAAGAGACATTCAAGTATATCAAAGAACTGGTGCAACTGGCACCAACAACCAGTTCTGCCAGAGGAGCGTTTAGTTATTACACTCAGATGAGTCACCCTTAGTTGAAACGTAGGTGTATATCCAGTTATATATATAAGTATGAAGTAATTACTGTAAATATATATCCATGCATACACAATGAACTAAGACTTTGTAAACGTGTATCATAAAGTTTATTGATCTCCATTATGAACTACAACAGGTAAATCTCTTATTGGTTTTAAACTTATGGTGAGGACATTTTAGGGGAGAAGAGTAGGAGTAAAAAGGTTGTTTCTCACAAAAGACAATAAATAAACAGAGAAAACAGCCAACAAACTCAGAAACTATCTCAGTTATAGAATGATTATATAAAATCAACAACATAGAAAAGTATCACTGCTCGTAAAGAATAAGAATGATTTTCCACTTGCGAGAGAAAAAAAAAATCATTTACGACTAACTGGCATATTAAGTATCTTGTGTATAACACAATTTGAGAAAACACAAACTGCACTTGCCAGATCGTAACTAGACAACACACGTGGGGGCACCAAGAACATGCTCGCTATAAAGAATTAACTTTTGATTCTTTACGCTTTCCAAGCATCGCTTGACGTCGCAGGCGCGATAAAGCGAGCGTGCTTTTTGTGCGGCACAAGCAAATTATCAACAACATTACAAGTGCTTGCTTTGTCTGGCTCGCTTTTATCGCGAGCAAGCGTTCTTTATGTGCGCACCTTAATGAAAAGCAATTCTGCCTTTCCTGTTTACGGGATAGATTTCAGCATTCGTGACTATTTGGTAAATCTGTAGCTTTTTCTCAAAAGACAAATACATGGTGGCTTAAATAGGAAGAGGAGACTGACATGCTTTGCTCTTTGTGTCGGAAGCAGGATACAGTCAATGCCAAAAATCGCCCAAAGAAATGGAACGAAGAACCAACTGTGAGATACAAGCGCAGCCAACTAAACATTCATAGCAGCATTTTAATGCAATAGCTACGGAACTGAGTCAACGTGTAAGAATCTTTCATCGAGAGGCTGTATGACAGGTAGAATTGAAGGACTCGTTATTGGTAAACGCTTTCCGCAGTGCTTTCTGGCGTTGATACAATGCGATATTTTAAGCATCGTTCAAATATGTCAGTTAGGGAATTTTTTTTTTGACACTCGGACAATCAATTCAAGAAGACATATTACAGAATATTGGAAATAGACCATTCGGACTTCTTGTGGGTGATGTTTCAGCCGTATCTGTCAAAGAACAAATACTGGCGTTTTTATTCAAAGGTATTTGTTCATACAGACTTTCTGACTGTTCAAAATATGATTGAATACTCAACACAGCCAAACGCAGAGTGTTTGAAGAAGGTTCTTGTATCTAGTCTAGAGAAATTAGCCCTGAAAGGTGATAACTTGTCCTCCTTAGTGACTGACGGCTCTAGTGTTATGACGGGACAGAGTAATGGCTTGGCTGCTCGCCAAGGTCCGACAATCCCAAAATGATGAATTTACATTGTATTTGCCACCGTCTCGCTCTGGCTTGTTCTGATTCGGCTGACGAAATTAAATATCTCAAGGATGTGGAAGAAATTATGGTTTCTTATTGGATTTTTTTTAAATATTCGCCAAGAGAAAAGCGAACTACTACAGAGTGTAACAGGAGCTACATTCGATTGCATCCCAAATATCGGAAGAAGCCAATACGGAAAATGAAAAAGTCAACAAGAACATGATGGCTGTCCCTAAATAGCTCCAAAATCGGTGTTTTTTAGACTACCTCGCTCTCGTGAATACTTTTAGAAGAAAAGCAGAATGATCGACAGCCGTCGGACTTCGCCAAAAGGATTGTTTGTTTGTTTGATTGGTGTTTAACGTCGTACTCAAGGGTATTTCACTTATATGACGACGGACACAAATA
>JARFOD010130036.1:0-13861 GCA_031763545.1 Mopalia muscosa
CCCCCCCCCCCCCCCCCCCCCACACACACACACACAAAAATATTAAATCATACTATTTGCTTGATTTTCGCAGTCTATACAAATAATCAAAATATTAATTGATCTGAACTGTTAATGAAACTAGACAAGCATTAACATCTTTTTGATGGATTTACATGGTTGACAAGGGGGCGAATAAAAAACTGCCTAAGCGGTTTCAGACACGAAAAGAGTCAGATCACCTTATCTTCCTTCAATCGATCGCCATTTTTTTTTATCCGCGAATACAAGGATTTTCTTAGTCCTCAAACATAAGATCGATTTTTGATCCCATGCAAGTCCTCCGGCCTATTATTAAAGATAGTCGATTATAAGTACTTACGTTTTTTATTTATTTTATTCTGAAAGCAGCTGTAGAATGGAAATATTAAAGAGTGAAATCAAGTAATTTTCGTTGAGCGCCACGTCTTCTTATCTTGCAAACGGGTATAGTATGTCGCCAGTTCCCACGGTCCGCAGGAGAGTTCGACATTTGTTCTTTAAATCAAGGTTAAAACTTTCTGTTACATATCCATGTATATGGTCATCCCAGATTAAAATAATAAAAATAATAAATCCCATCATCAATGTATCATTTTAATAAAAGACCGACTGCAAAAAAATGCACCTTTCCATAAATTGATAGGTCGTAGCTTAGTGATAAGCGTTTCCGTCTACTACTCATACACTACGTTGTACCGTCTACGGGTTCTAGTCCGTCTGCCCACTATCGAGTGTATGACTGAGTCACTCGGCGGCTCCGGCAATGGCGGGGATGGTTATTACAAGATTTCTTCCCGGTTCCCCATCGCGTGTTAACAAGGAACAATGTGAACTAAAAAATCTACAACATATAAATGAAATACCTTTGAGTTGACGTTAAACCCCAGTCAAAGAAAAAAGCTATTGATTGAGATATTCTAGCGGCATTGTTCATCATCCCATTGTTGCGCTATGGCGTGACTTCAGAACTTCTTATAGTTTCAACGAACATAATGGTTTTCTTCCTTATAATTATTATTAAAATTTCATTACAAAAAAATTGATCGAAAGTGTTAAGATTATTAAAACCTAATGCTCATCAATCAATGCCATTGTTAAAACAGGCGTTAAAAGGAGGACATTAACTTTGGGTGTTTCTCCCATCTCTGAGAGTACCATTGATGCTGAATTGTTGAGAATGAACCGCTTCAGCAAACTAAAGACTCAGTCGAACAAGATGAAAATATTAAGTCATCATATAAGTGAAATACCCTTGAGTACGACGCTACACCCAAATCAATCTGTCGGCTAATTAGTCAAATTTAACATCATCCAGGACAGTAGACTACTTATCAGTTAACATCAATACAAATGACAGTTCGAAATAAATTTTAAACCAGTTTTTCACTAAATACACAAAACAAATATGTTGCAAGAAGCAAAAAAAATATATATTAACCGTTTCAGTGCCACGTGGCAACAATGCCCCTTTGTGCAGTTTTCTAATGTATTTTTAATTTCTGAGAATTGTTTTTAAAGAAAGCTGTTGGAAGACTGATATCACAAACGTATTTATAGGCCGTGCTGTAGGATGTGTGGCATCAAAACATACATACGATATTATAAAGGACTGGTGCCAAAGGCGTTATGGACGGTTCCCCAGTCAAGTTTCCTCTCGGAAATTCTCCGATAAATTCGTCTTTATCTATTGTTCCCATTGAACATAATTCTATATAACTTTACATGCAATCCATCTTGAAAAGTTGTTTGATGTAAAAGACATAGTTGAGATCAAAGGAACAGGCACATACAATTCAAAAAACCGCTAGCATCGCTCGAATCACATAATGGTACTAATATATCTTTACAGTGTAACACAGACAGCTTTCAAACTGTACATGTATTTATACAGATTTGATAATATACGAAACAATGTTTGAATGAGCAACGCATCGTTTTCCCAACACATCAGACACAACACACGTGTTGTAAATATACAGAATGTCAAGGTTAAGAAATCAGGATTCCGCAACACCATTAAGGCGTTCACATACCAAGAATAGTTTATTACACATACAATGAAACTAAAGAGTGTTTAGACCAACGGTTGTGTCTCATTGATGCTGAATACTAAATATACATGCAGCTACCTCAGCACTTTTATTCTACACTAAAGAAATAATGATTCTTTGGTTTCTTAATGCAGGGAACCACGAGCGAATACAATAGCCTGATCGCGGCGAAATGATTTTTTGGCCGATTTGAGCGCATGCACGTGGCGATTGACCTAGCGATCCGGAGTATTTGTTCCTTAAAAAAGCAACTAATTCATGTGATTTGTCCAACATGGCGAGATTAAAACGGAAAGTATTTACTCTTCAAAATTAAGAGGTAACCCTAAGATGACAGAACAGAAATATTTGAAAAATAATTTCGCCCATACAGGCTCGATTCGTGGAATTTGCAATTTTGTGTGCCATGTGAGAAGAACTCGACTCGGATTGGTTTATCAGTTTACGCCACAAGGATGGTTTTAAGGAAACATTAAGACAAAAACGGCTCTTTGATGTAAGAACATAGGGAGAAATACTTGGAACAGTTGCTGTGATGGTTTTATACTGAAATATAAACGATTTCACCAGAGCCATGACTCAAGAACCTCAAAGGGTTCCATTAGAACCATATTATCCTATGAGAGCACTCTGGCAACAGTTCCAAGGAGTAATAACACTGGAACCTTGCTGTTGATTAAGTGAAGTCGATGAATCATCTCATGTTCTAGATAAACTCCCAGTGACAAGGCTGTAAAAAAAATATCTTAATCTCGAATTCTTGTGCGTAGCCTGCACATATCTCGAGAGAAGGTAATGAATGACGAGTTACATGGTTTATAAAGTATTGATAAGAATGTAACAAACGTGATATTTGGTATTGGTTAAGAATATATCCGCCTAAAAACTGATATTTTAGAGCGATAGAAATTAAGCAAATTATATATTCGCTAAAGAGAATGAGTGTAATCTTTCTGATACATATTATATTCGTCTATATTGGTCAATATAAATAGTAGGTCCAGATATCTGACAGCGGTAAAAATGTATAACCTTTCATTTTGATTAGTTTGTTTTTTGACTTCGTACTGAAGGATATTTCACTTATATGACGATGGATTTTCCACTTCAAACTTCCTTACCTTATAACAGTGGGAGACCGGGGGAACCTCGTAAAAACAGCCCAGCAAATGCTGGAGCCACATCGTGTAACTCACTCATATGCCGCAGGGTCAATCGACGGACTCGATCCTGTAGACGGTACATGGGAGTAGGATTGGTAAGCGCACTTGTTAGCCTCTAAGCCACGGCCGTCGGCACGTTTCATTTGAACGACTGTTTTAACACAGGCATTGGTCGATTGCTTTAACGTTTGAATAATGTAAACACTCATATTTAAATAAGTACATCGTAACGGAGTGTTAATGTCGCTGACAACAAAATAATTATATTGGTCGATTGATTGATTGGTGTTTTCTGCTGTATTTCAGCTATGCTCTAACATAAAGTCAAAATCTTTCATCCATGGGTATTTACATAAAGAATTGTTTTTAACGATTAGTATTACGAATTCTTATAGTATGTCAGATAAATCTGGATTAAGATACACACTAGATGGTGATCAACCAGTTTACAGTCGAGGCAGTATAATGTCTGAAAATTATTCGCCATAGATAACTATAGCAAAGTTTTTCTTTGAGGTTTCGAAGACAGATCCTTGCCAATAATTGGTGTGATAGGAATTGTCTCAAATCAGAAGTCCATTAGCCAAAAGTGAGCAACTCTATATTCAGTAGTGTAGACAGCATTGTCTTTCTTACTGAGCAGTTCTGTTCGACTCTTCGCTTAAAGTTGGTGTTATGTGAACAGTCTCCTAACTGTGTGCTCCTTTTCCCTATGGCCACTGCACCGTTGAATTGTTTTGTCGGTGAAACAGTGGGTACTATTTTAATAACATAATACCAACATATTTTGCCCCAAGGATGTCTAATGATACTTCACGGTTATCGCAAAACTTTTAATAGTATGGATCACGCTAGGCCATAAATGGAAATATCATAGCGTTCCTTATTCTTAAAAATAGCTTGTAGAAATTCTATACCTTATATTGCCGGACGTCATCAAGTTTAAGCAGTTATGTATCTGTAGAAGCGTGTCAAAATCAGTTTGTCCAGCCAGTAAGCTGAGATATCCCCACCACCTTAAACTCCCAGCGGTATAGAGTCAAGGACAATGATCAGTTACTTTGGTATATATCTTTCCAACTTTATACATTTACAAATTGTCTACTAAAATAGATACTTCTTAAAATAGAAGGAATCATTCCTTACCAGTCACTAATGCACTGATGTCGTTTCAAATCAACAATATTGCTCCGATCTACTTCTATCTGTGTGGTAATTTGTAGGCCCATGCTTACGTCAAAGCTCTAGCCTATCATAACGGAGTTGGCGTCCGTTAATATGGAGCTGGTTGTATTGCTATATTAATTTAATCCCTGGTGAGAGCGGGCGGGCCTGCAGAATACTCCCCCGTGTCCCTCGGTTGATTGTAAGAAACAACTATGTGTATAAAAAAGGTTAAATCCATCATACCGTAAGCAGAAGGATGGTGGCTCAATTAAGTGGAAAGCCAAACTTTATTTTTAACGTGTGGTAATTATACCACAAATGGAATCCTCGTTACCTACCTCTTCTAGATACCGCTGAGGAAGTATCGCCCTTGATGGCACTCTGTGGCGGGCGAGGAACACGGGGTAACACGAAAAGTAAAAGAAATCTATTTAAACGAAAAAGTAAAAGAAATCTATTTAAACGAAAAAGTAAAATAAATCTATTTAAACGAAAAAGTAAAAGAACACTGTAAAATATAGCCTTTTTCCGTTAAACACTTATAAATACAGCAGGGACCTTTAACATGCAACGAAAATGTGCTCTGGTGACATTCGTGTGGAATGCATCTGACTGCAACATGCAGTTAACCTACTTAAGTTAAAGGAAAAGGTGTGGTCGCCTGTGGCAGTCACGCCGCATCGATCACTTAAAAGCAGTAAGGGGATCATCCAAAAACGAGGAAGCGATCTCTCAGATTTATCAGAGGAAGAGCTCTGCGCTGAGCTCGGTTACAAAAAAGCAGACAGAAAAAATAATCAATCAGTGTTGAACCTCTCTCTCCTCGGATCGCAACCGGTTGCTCTTGCAAACCATTGTGGTGCCTAGGGAGGGATGGGGATAGGCATCAGGCCCGCTCCCTCTTCGGATCGCCGGTTGCCGCCTTCTCGAGGGCGGCCCAATGGTAAACACCCTTGGTTAAAAGCCAACAGTACACAAGGTTCTGGTCACTCGACAAAACGAAAAACTCGACGTTGAAATTTATGAATAATTGTAAATAACTATATCCGACATTGTTTTAAACACGATATTTACAATTTTCAGATACAAACTGAAATATTTGATATTTTGAGATAAAAAAAACAAAATAAAAGAAATGTAAACAATAATGTATGTCTTTTTTGGTTGATTTGTTTCCATATTTGATGTTTACTGCCAAGGTTGCAGTCTGTTTGAAGTTTAGAACCTTTGACTATATATTCACACCACAGTTCAGCTGAAATATCACGGAATGTGGTATAAAAGACCAATCAATCAAGCAATCAATCAATCAATCAATTGATCTTACATTTTTACAGAAGCTTACGTTCTTGCCTGATACGCTATTTATATTTTGAAATAGTAAAGCTAAAATACTAGAATAGTACTAAGGCAAAAGTCAGTCAAAACATTAACACGGTCAGACCGAAGACACTCTTAGCCTATTTATGGAAATTTCAGCACTTGTGTCCTTTGGACGGCAATGGCAACGAAATGATTTATTCGAAGGAAAAGCTCAGCAAAATATGTCCGCTAAAAAGGGCTATAATATAAATAAAAATCAAATACGTTCTAACTTGATGTTCAAATACCCACTGCCATTTCGCGAAAACGTCTTCCAATGCGCATAATTTGTGGCTATATACGACACCAATACATGTTGGTTAACTGCGGACAGGACCACTCTTAAGAGACAGTTTTAATCAATCAAGTAAGAAGTTCTTTGGCTGGTTTTAAGATCCTTCAAAGATCGGTGTACATTATAAAATCTGGTTATGTTCCCTTATTGAAAACATTTTGTGATATAAATCAAATGGTTCGGGCAGTGGTGGGGTGGTTTTTACATGGTTCCCTCTCGGATTTTCCGTACCCAAGAAATACAGAATGAGAAGTGGACGTTCTCTTGTAATAGGAGTGAAATACTCTTGAGTATGACGTTAAACGCCACACAATCAAGTGAATGGGCTAATGATAGGAGCCAAATAGTCGGCAGTATAATTAGCCTTGAGTTTTAAATTTCATGTATGCTTTACCTCTATAATTTCATTTTTCAGGATTGCGTTTTAAAACAGACCAGCCTCAAAAGTAAAGTATTATTACCTATATATTCGTGTTATTTTTAGATTTTCTAACTCTCACTTTCTGTATTCGTTTCATGACAAACGATATTTAGAGAGCTAGTTCGTTCTGAATTAGAAATACGCTCTTTCAGAAGTGGTCATTGTCAGCGGGCGTAAAGAAAAATGTCTTCGTTTCTAGTGTTTTAAAAATAGATATATTTGATTCGATAGATCAACCATTCGTTGCATCGTTCGCATACAGTGATTTAGTCTATTTACGTCAGCAAAACGCCGACTTAACAATATCACACTGAGACTGACATTCAACGTAATGGGGTTGCAAAAAAAAAAAAAAAACGCAAGGCTGATAGCATATTTAGCCAGCACACAGCGTTAGTGAGGAAGTGTTTTTGACAGCATGCGACTGAAAAATAAACGGAATATTCTCAACAGTAAGGCTCTTGGAAATGTTGGTCCTGGTGTATATTTATCGCTACGAGTGACTGTGTTCACTGATTAGAGCATCGGACTATTGATCCATCTTTGATGTACTCTGTGACAGGATTGAGACCTCTGGTATATGAGAAAGTCACACGAGGGGGCTCCGGCATTCGTGGTTTGGAGTGGGTGGGCGTCCGGGCTGGGTGGGAGCTTAAAGGCAAGAGATGGATTACGAAGTTTTCCATCGTATTGATTTATTTATTAAATATGTATTTCTAGCTCACTGGCTAACATATATATGTCCAACAAAAGATAGGATAAGAAAGTCTGACTATCCTGTACAGAAGGAAATATTTAAAATTATAAACAGACAGACGGACAGACTAAATAAAGTTTTTATTGACGTGATAAATATATATTTTTGTTTACAGTTAAGGCGTAAAGTTTGTAAACCTACAGTAAACAGATGGGGAGGGGTGTGGGCATCATATATAATCAAAGGAAATGATTTCAAGATCTTTATAAAGGCCATTTTTCAAAGATTATCTTTCGGTGAACGTATATTCAATATATCGGAACATAAATTATAAAAAAAAGCTTTGCATGAAATCTGTGTACCTTTAACAAACATTAAGCTATTTTGGATTAAATATTTGCATCTAAATGTAGTAATACCTTCTCAGGTATGGTATGGTACCATTAAAACGCAACTCCTTTAATAAAAAGGTGCAGTTAAAACATTAAAATTTTATTGTTAAAACAACATATCAAATTTTTATTGTTTTTTTTTTTTACTATTTTCAAGTTTTCCGTAATATACTCTGGGCGTATTTTGTATGAAGGACAAATAAACTGATCCCCGGCTGTTGACAGAGTTAGACTTGGTGTAACTGAGTTTCGTAAAACCGAACATTCGACAACCCTCTCTAAATATTCGATGTATTTACCTTAAATGGTTAAGCTTCGATAAATAAGCAACAAAGCCCTTGAACTATTTAATATTTATGAGTAAAATATTTCTGAGGCAATAGCTGAGAAAAAATTGTTTACGTTTTCTTGTTTAACTAATCCCTCTGACTCGGAACGCTTAGTTATTATGTCCACCCCGCACACCAAAATTGAACTTTGATAAGATGAGACTTCAGGTAATCATTTTCTTGCGGATTTATGATTGACTTGTACAGTTTTATGTCATCTGTAGACATCGAAATGTTAGAATGTTCCACACATATGACGATATCAGATACATATAACTCAAAGAGATGAGGTTCAATAATCGAACCCTGTGGAACGCCAGACAAATCTCAAAGAGAACGTCTTGCCATTGACAGCAATACACGTAGTCCTACTTCAAACATATCTGATAGCAGCAAGATTAAAATATTACCTATACACCCATACTATGTCATACTATGCGATTAATGGAGCCACATCATTGAAATCCCTCATATATCTGAGGGCACCAGACGACCTTGAACCAGTGGACGATACATCGAAATAGAATTAGTAGGAAGACCCGCTAACCACTCAACCAATTCCGCGACCCAGTTATCATGGTAATACGCCTTGGAATGTTAAACCAGAATCAAACAAATCCTTTACGAGAAGGTCTCATCTGGTACAAAAGCGTTGTTTAGTAACTTACGACCCCAGCACAGTCACCAATATCAACAATGAAATCATGGATGGTGTATTTGGTTGCCCTCATTAGCGTACATCGCATCTATCCAAAATGCATTACTGGTTAGAGTTTTGGCTCTTCAAGAAGATTCCATGGGGACATTTAAAGCGAATGTCGTTGAGTTTAATATGCCTTCAACGTGTGTGTGACAAATGCTTAACAAACTGCAAGGTATCAATTATATTATTGATCAAATTATTTAATTCATTTGGGTTTCAACTAATTGTCATCAAGCTGTTAAAACTGCGCGCAAAAGTTTGGCTGAACTAGGGTAGCCCCGATTAATAAACTATTAGTCCAACTATTTTCCAACAGTATCAAAACACTTAATATTTTATGGTTGTGCTGGTGTTGATTATTGTTGGAATACATCACCGTTAAGTAAGTGAAATACCCTTGAGCACGGCGTAAACCACCAATCAACCAATCAACGAAATCGCATCACCGCCAAAACTCAGTACATTTTTTAGTCAATTACGTGGATATAACATCTCAGATTTGTTGCCCATCGAAACAGATGGGCAGGCTAGAGTGTTACGTTCGGAAGGGGGTCCGCTTCTGAAGCTCGGACTACTGACCATTTCTGGGGGTGCAAGTTCAGACGACAAGAACGTTTTCACCAGTGGAACTCTGGCCAGTCCAGAAATATCGGGGCTCGTTTATCATGGTTTAAAATCATATTTAAGTAAGCAGAATGTAAAGTAGCTACACCGTCGTCATATAGGCGAAACACCCTTGGGAACGATTAAAACTACCCAATCATACACTCTAAGAGGAATATGGCTCTAAAGCAACCCTTTAAAGTTTGTTAGTCATAGCTCTGGAGGAGTCCTTCATGGTTCTCTATGGAACAGTAACAACAACTGTTAAGTATTTCGCTCTTTCACGTTATACCAGAGAACCGTTTTTGTCGTATTCGTTTCATATAGTTAGATCCATATTTTCTAAAGAACCGTTTTGTCGTTAGGGTTCCATACAAATGGTTCCATCTTTTCTAGAGAACCCTAAAAGAACCATCATTTATAAGAGTGTGTAAATGAGTTCTGTCTTCCGGATATATAGTGACAGAATCAGATGTCCCATTGTTCATACCACCTGATCCGATGTTCAGTTTATTAGATCACAGCCGTGTGCTCGTTAGTGAAAAACCGGCACCTCTGATAAAAGGTTTCTTGGGTTGTTTTATAAATTATTGCTAGGAATGGAAGTTGTGCTTCCGCTTGAGGAAGCAAATTAGCGACGAACTATTAGGCCTATAATAACACTCATCAAGGTATTGCGTGCCAACAAATAATACGAAGATGATGTTTTTTGCTGCTGTCATTGTTGAGCTCCCAATAAGAATGTTGTCATTGAAGAATTAAAAATTCCATTAGAAGTGTTTTTTTCCTGAAACAGACTTATGTTTTTCTGCATCCGTGACAGAAAGTACTTTGTAATCTTGGACTTTGTCCTTTCCCTTGCTAAAAACGTTTTTATAAAATTTTTATTTTTCCTATTACAGGATTAAAATTACAATCAACACTTTTCTTCGAAGTATGTCTTAATGGGAATTTTTTAAAAGCGTGATATTTTGTATTTTAATGCAATATTACCATCTGCGAAATGGCATGATATATTGCCTGTGGCATTTATTCCATTCTTTATACTCGGTGCCATAAATAAATCCACAAGATTAATCCGGCCAGCTGCTGAAAATCAGTTTGTTTTGAGTCATTGTAATACTTACTGAACTATGCTATTAATCAAATGTTACGTTTTAGCTCAGTGTCTCAAACTGACGAAACGTCGCCTTGTGTCAAAGTTGAACCCTGCAATAATACTGTTTGTAGCTGTACAGGTACGTATTATAGCCATGTTGATTTTAATCAAAAGGATAGCATTAGTGCGTCTCAATTGCTTAATATTTATAATGAATACTTGAGTAACTCGGATTTATTTTCTTATTTGCAGATTATCTATATTGTCCTCGTCTATTTGATGGTGTGGGATGTTGGAACGATACACTTGCGGGTCACACGGCTGTTATCCCTTGCCCTTCGGATGTTATTAAAGCCTTCGACTCAAATTGTAAGTCACATTTTCATATTTATTTGCTGTTATTTTCTCATTTGCGCAAGTTTGGTTATCACCTTGACTACTGTTAGAATAGTCTTGTGCCAAGACATATCTCCCATGTACACGGGTTTTCAGTTTGCCATGTATGGTGCTATTTGCGTTCCAAAGGTGAGTTGCCTCGCTTTGACCGCGGCCATATATTGAAAAGAGTTTTTGGTGTTCCAAACAGAAGTAGGCAGGGCTTATTCTCGGAACTGTAGACTATTGCACTGTTCCAGAGCATGCAGCCAACCTTATAATTCGGTGTATAGTAGATGCACAGCGTTAACATTGTGTTGCTATACCCATACAATGTTTTCAATTGAAAATAAAAATAATAATTAACATATTCAAACTTTGTAACCAGATTATTCTGTTCAAGAATAACGCTTCCAGAAAAAAACAATGTTTTCCGTATCAATTCACACGGTCTTTGTGCCGCAGATGTTGGCTTGCAAAGATTTCCGCACAGTTAAGTGAATGTTTGTGTCGGCATTTTATTGGCAGATGTTATTTTATATCGCGAACCTTAACATATTTATTGCACATTTTGTACCCAGACGTCAATTGTATGACAGGAATAGTCCACTGCGCAAGTAGAAGTCAAAGTTCACCCCAAACAGCTGACTATTCACAGTCGCAGAACATGGTGTTCAATCGACGTACGTCACGTTCTTACATGGTTTTGTCAATGTAGACCATGTTACTATTGCGTGTCACAATCCATAAGGCATTTGGATTTGTGTTACATAACAATCTTTGGACACGGAATAAGCTCCTAACTTATATTTTAAGGACAGAATGGTGTGCTTACCTTAATTAATGGCTTTAGAGGGGAGCTTTCTTATACATAGACACACGCTGTCTTCCACTCTAAACGTGTTTAACCCACACATTGTAGGTAGAAAAAACGACACAAGTGCTATCACTGTTAATAGAGAAATGTTAATATCTTTAAAACACGCCATTACACCGAGAGTGCCAACCCTTTTGCTGATGTTAGCGGAAACCGGAATCTAAAACAAGTTTGATTATGAGAAAATCTGTTTTCGGATTGACTTGTGTCTTACCGCCGATTATTCCAGCTGTTTAATCTATTGCCTTTAGAGGCCCCATTACCAGAGTATCATTATTAAATTGCACGGGACATCATTGACATTGTGTCTTTGTCGAGTCTTATATCGAATCTATCACGGATTTGTTTGTTTGTTTGATTGGGGTTTTCCTTTGTTCTCAAGGGAATTTCATTAAATGACGACGGATTGTCCACTCCACACAGTCCCGTGCCCTATTGGGATGGAAAAGCAAGAAGAAATATCTTAAAACTCGCGCCATTACTGGGGCCACATCATTTGACTCCCTCATATACCTGACGGTCGACTGACGGACTCGATCCTGTGAACGGTAAATCATATTAAGATTAGTAAGCGCACTCGCTAACCACAAATCCACTGCCACGGGCCCTTCTGTTGCATTTATAGTCTATGACGATTTAAGTTTATTTGCAGTGAAAAACCTTAAGAACGGCGAAAACTTCGATCAAACAAACAAAACAATTTAACCCTGACAATCATTAATGTCTGATAAAATGTCTCAACGTCATTGCGTCTTTTACCTCTGGATACGCTTTATGGTTAACACAGAATCCATTAATAAAACAAAATGCTGACATAGATCGTTCAAAAGGGTCAAATTTGATTCAGACCATAAAAGCGGGTACATCTATTTAAAGATGTCACATTTTAATCAGGGTAGTCAAGCTAACCTGGTTGCGTGGTAATCAGTAATATAATTTAATTATTAATATAACAGCATGTTAAGTGTTCGTTTATATTGATTTATCCATAGACACAAAAGCTGTTATTTCAAATGTGTTGGACATGGAGCTTTGGAAAGACACAAACCCTACGTCAGCCACGGCTTTATGTCATTAGTTTAATCAAATGTAAGCGGAATGTCCAAAACAAAACATTTATTAACAAAAAATGCTTTAAGCAATGTTAAATTTATTGCTTTTGTAGTTTGGATTCACGTGATACCAAACCGATAATACATTTATTAACAGTATGAGCACAGTGTAATAATATCTTTGTTTTCAAACATTGTATTGGGGAGAAAGATACTACTTCATCGGCTTTAATTTTTATTTAAGTTGATGATTGTATTCAAATTAGAGTATCTTGAATATATAAATGTAGCACAGAGTCCTTATCGTGTAATCAATAAATACGGCTAACAGTAAAAAATTGACGCATATACACGAAGAGAAGATCTATATATTTTGAGAAGATCCATATATATATATTTCGTTCAAGATAAGCAGAACCTGTTTTAACTCTTGACTACCGGCACCATGCTTCGAAAGTGGAGTAAAGTGTTGAATTTAGAGGTTATAAATTTGTTACTGAAGATCCTGTCAGTGTGAACCGCTTTTAAATATATTTATATACATACACCAATCTACGGAGTCACTGAGGCTACCCACATTTTCTTGTTACATTACACACTTGGGTCAAGCCTGAATTGTTCAAAGTTTTTTGAAAAATGTAATCCCAAAATTAAATATTAATATTTATTTTCACGAACAATTTTATTTCATTGTTCAATCGGTTGCAATAATCTACCAGTAATACAATATGCCACTTAAGTATTTCCTTACCACACTCGGTCACAAAGTCACAACTCATGTATTGCTAAAAAAAAAAAATATTGTAATTAAAATGAAAAGGACATTCAGATTAAAAGTTTACATGGGAAGGGTGGCGGGACGCAGCATATAGCTAGGCGTTTCTTCGATTGGACCAAATGTTAAGAGTTTCCAAACAGTTGATAGGAAATTACTGATGGCGCTTCTAAAATTAACCGATTTGTTTATATCGACTAGTTTTTTGTGGAATTTCCACATTCTCTAGATTTCTCCGACGGTAAACGCCACTTCAAATTCTAGTTTGGTGTGCAAATCTGGCGATAAATTGTGGGCGACTGGCTCCTCACGGTTGACGCACCCAAACTCAAGTATGATTTCTTTGTTGCAGCTTTCTTTTTGTGCCCAGGTAAAATTGATAGGTGTCGTTTGCCTTAAAGACCGCACTTAAATGCCGGATGAAACTCAACTCCGCTCTAGCTTGTTTTTCAGCTATTTCTGCATCGACCACAC
Source organism: Mopalia muscosa (assembly GCA_031763545.1). Taxonomy (NCBI): domain Eukaryota; kingdom Metazoa; phylum Mollusca; class Polyplacophora; order Chitonida; family Mopaliidae; genus Mopalia; species Mopalia muscosa. The sequence continues at coordinate 13,857 of JARFOD010130036.1, forward strand.
ATTTA
>JARFOD010130047.1:0-13859 GCA_031763545.1 Mopalia muscosa
TTGCCAGTTGTGTCGAGGGTGGTTTCCTTCACCCATTGGGCTGGCACATCGTCATATAAGTGAAATACCCTTGAGTATGACATTAAACCCAATCAAACAAACAAACAAATATATAAATAATGATATCATAGTACATGTATAAGTGAAATCGCCACAAATTGATCAGGACTTGCAGGCAACAATAAGGTGTTGAATATAAATAGTGATATCATAGTATAAGTGAAATCATCATGAACTGTTCAGGACTTCGGGGCAACAAGAAGGTGTTTTGTTGTTAATATATAAATAGTGTTACCATAGTGAAATGTCCATGAACTGATCAGAACTAAGGGGCAAAAAGAACCTGATTTGTTATTAATATAGAAATACTGTATAAGTGAAATTGCTTTTAAAATTTTAAAAGGCTTTTTGTATGTTTGTTGCTAGTTGTGCAATTGTTGGTTTCCTTCAAGTTCCTATTCAGCAATCAATCAAATACCCATGCGAGTCCTGTTGAATGTACTATTCAGGTATATCGGTGTCTGCTTCATGTTCACAAATACTAGACTGCTCTGATTGGATTATTTGTAGAAAAGTCTCTTTACTGAATTTCAGCACAAAAGGATATGCCACCATTGGTGCTTACTTGTGCTTTGTTGGGTTTGAAAGGTGAGCAAGTTTTGTCTTGCCATCTGTTTAGATAACCATATACTTGTACTGCTGTTTCTATTCGTGTAAATACAGTTGGGTTTTTCACAATACAAAAGAAACCAAAACAATGATTGATTTCTATTCTGTCATTCTTTTGCTTTTGACCCTTCACCTGGATCCCTATTGAAACACTGTTGATGCAACTATTGCTAAATTTTAATCCAAAAAGTTTTTCTCTGTAAACATTTCTGTTCAATTTTCTCTTCTGAGGCAAGAATTAGTGTTTTTTCAATCGGCTTGATTTCAAAATAATCTTTAACAGAAAGATAAGAGATATCTCAATAGATATATTATGTCTAGACATAGGCTTGTGCAAAAATTGATTATGCAGAAAATTAAGGAACTCATTGCATGGTGGCTAAGGGGAGTTTGTTTGAGGAGTAGTAATGCTGTCTTTAGTTGACACTGGAGGAAGATTAACTTTCCAAACACCTTACATTTTTTGGTTTTGCTAGTCATTGTTGGAATACAAGTGAATACCCCCTAAGCACAGCATAAAACACCAATCAATGAATCAAGCATGGTGCCTGTTGATGTTGGAGAATCCTTGTGAGTATATCATCCAAATGAATTCATTTGATTATATATAAGGATCCATGAACAAACTAGACAGCTGTCTTTATTTGCACACATAACTGGGGAGTAAATTGGTTTAAATATACCAAAGGTCTTCTAAAGTTGTCTTGTCAAACTGGTTTTTAGCAGAGATGCTGCAGCTAAGCTATTACTACACGGCTGAAGTACCAAACCTGTTTAAATGACTATTAACAGTTACATTCCAGAAATACATTTGAATGAACTCATTTAAATTGAATTAATTGAAATTGTCAGTTTGGTTAGGGTTTTTCATCAATGATTGTCTTTAGAAAACGGCTTATTGAACTGTTTTAGGTTTGAAAAAGCTTCCTGATTTGGAAATTTACTCAGTAAAAGGATACTGGTAGAACATGGTTAAATTACTGGGATTTTCAAAAATATAAAGGTCACTAAAGTTTTGCCTGTTAAACAAGAGTGTATTCTTGAAGCAAACGATATTTCATGCTGAGCAGAATCATCATTTAATGATACATTTTATTTACCTGTTAAACTGAAATGTAACAAAGTTTATACTGAATTTAACTTGAAGCACACCATCTTTGAAGAAAGTGCCAACATACAAATATTTATGCCCTGTGCAAATGGATGGTGTGTTCCAATCATAATAACACTGATTTTAATCAATTTCTGTTTAGGAACATTATTTTCCAGCAGAGCAAAGCACTACATTTGATAGTTATGTCAGTGTTGAAATATCTATTGGAGTTTTCAATCACTAGAGTGAAATAAACACCATTCGATCAGTCCAAATATATACCAAATTCCAAATGATAAAACCATGATGATTTAAGGTAGAACGTGTCTTCAAGTAATGTGTTATACGCATTGTAAGACATAATGTGAATTCTTATTTGTCGCTTGGAGTTATTAATTAATCTAACCACATCCTCTTAAAAAAAAAGTTCTTTGTTAAGTTTTATTGCCATTCAATATGGTAGGTATTGGGCTGTCTTGTGAGTTTGAGATTTGTCCACAGAGATGGACATTTGGTTGGAATTTTAATTTGCAACTCAATACTGAATAATTTGGCAGTTGTAAACAAAGAAGTGTTTGTACAAAGGTGTGCATTAGGGGATCTTAAGATGGGTTTTACCCAAACAATGCTGTGCCTTGCATAAAATAATCCTCATTTAATATGAAGTGAGCCTAGGTTAGACTTATTGTTAACTACTATAAGGTCAGTCCGACTTTAATCTTGGAAGATGTTAGGGTCATGGTTGTATAGCAATTATGTTGTATGACTGAGGGTATTTTCATGTCATCTTACACAGAGAACTGATCTTGATTGTGCCAATTTAATTTAAAACATTTTTTCTTGTCTCCTTATACAAGTCTTTTTTCTTAATCTCTTATTTTAAGAATAGTATTTACATATTGTTTAGTTTTAAATTATATCTCGGGTGAGAATGAATGTTGCTGCAAAAATGTTGCATAAGACGAGTTTCATGTGGTCTTATGTAGAGAATAGATATGGATGTTGCAGCTTTGTTTTGTTGAACAAATTTTGTGTTCATGTCTCATTTCATGAAGAATTTCATTTTTTATTTTTTATTTTTAAGGAAATGTTCAGTTTTATCTTTGTTCTCTGATTGGGAGGTTATTGTTAAAGTATTAGGTAATTTTAAACATTGAAGTACAGCATTTAAGCTCAACCTTGTAAGGGATTACTATTGTGTCACTAAGGGCAGTTAGTGTGATTGTTGTTTTAGGTTATTTATTATCATCTTGCACAGAGGACTGATCTTCATTGTGCCTATTGTCACGTTAAACACCAATCAAACAAACAAAAAATCATTGTGCCAATTTGATTGTTCAACATTACATGCACTTTTATTGAAAGTCACTAGTTTATTGAACTTGTTCACTTTTTTCACAAGGTTGAAAATTTGTTCTTGTTCCCTTATTCAATTCTTTTTTCTTGTTCTTTTATTCAATTTGTATTTAAACCTCCTTATTTTAAGAATGTTATTTACATATTGTGCAGTTTTAAACTATCAAGTCAGAATGAATGTTGCTGCAATAATGTTCCATAAGACCAGTTTCATGTGATCTTATATAGAGAATAGATATGGATGTTGTAATTTTTTTTTGTTGAACAAATTTTGTGTTCATGTCTGATTACATGAAGAATATCAGTTTTTGTTTAGTTTTTAAAGAAATGTTCAGTTTTGTCTTGTTCTCTTATCGAGAGGTAATTGAGAGATAATTGTTTAAGTATTCGGTAATCTTAAACATTGAAGTACAGTATTTTAGCTCAACCTTGTAAAGGGATTACTCTTGTGTCCGCTATAAAGGGCATCCCTTTTGTATCTTTGTCTGCCACACTAATGTCATTTATGAGTTCTAGTCCACCTGGTTACCTCAAAAATATATCCTCAGTTCCCATTTTTTTCCTCAGCATAAATCTTGCATAAAGTAAAACAAATCCAGTAGTCTTATGTAAGCAAATTGTCAACTTTTATTCTGGGGCAGGCGCATGGCAACTCTTCTATGGTGAACGGTTCATGCCTTGTCACTTTTTTCACTCTAACATTGATAATAAGTCAATAAGTATTCACCGAAATCATTTCCCAATAATTTTTTTTTCAATTTGTTTAGAGACTTACTGTTTTGATGTTAATGATAAATGTTTAATGAATATTGATCATGCTTTAGATTTTGAAATGATTTTACAATGGAGTGTCCACCATGCACAAAGTCAGTTATCAAATTGGCCATTACATCAATAGAAAAACTATTGGTAAACTTTGAACAACATTTTTCAGAATGGCTAATTATGGACTATACATTGAGGTCCACTTTATTATTTTGTTTATCCTCACCTTAAAGTATGGCAGTAAACTCTTTTTCAAAAAACCCTGAACCTAAACCTTATCCTTACCTAAAACTTGCTGGCCGATCTTACATGAAACCCTACCAAATCAAACAATGAAGGTAACAATATAAATACAACATTCCAGCTTGTAATAAAATTGAATATGTATATGCTACACTATTTTAATGTGGAAGTCCAAATCATCAAGTGTGAATAAAACGAGTAAATTTTTTTTTTTTTTTTTTTTTTAGGAAATCCAGAATATAGCTTATCATATGGCATTGTTTTTGGTGCAGATATGCCAAAATATTATTGTTTTTTTTCTCTGTATTTTTGTGTTGTTATCTGATTTATTTCCGAATACAAATATTAAAAAGAATTGAATCGTGTAAACATTATGAATATAGCATCTATAAATATTTTTTGTTTATTTCAGATTACGCATGTAGTGTAAAGAGTGGTAAATCACCTCATCAGTGTTAAATGCCTGTTCTTCATCATCCAGCTATGGCCAATCAGCCAACGTCAGGTAGGTCAAGCTTATGGGAGCTTGCTAATGCCATAGCACTTTCTGAACTGAAACCTTTCTGTTGTAGAGTCAGTCAACATGACTTATCCCCTGTCTTGTATCATGTGAGCCCGTGGCCGTGGCTCAGTGGTAGCAAGTGCGCTTCCTGGACTGAACATGCTTCAATTTACTGTTCACGGGTTCAAATCCGCCTTTTGACCATCAGGTATATAAGCGAGTCACATGTTGTGGCTCCGGCAATCGCAGGGGTGGTTTTTACGAGGTTGCCTGGTGGAACTCCTGGTTTTCCACCTTATAAGGCTGTGAACAGTGTGAAGTGGATAATCCGTGGTCATATAAGTTAAATACCCTTGAGTACAACGTTAAACACTAATCAAACAAATGGACCATGTATCATGTGACCCTCTGGCTAAGGGCCCCTCCAATCAAACAATATAGCCGTATTTATTACCATTGATGTTGTAGTTTTCGTTTCCTTTGTGGGGTGTATCATGTCAGCATATGAATGAAACAACATTGAGTATGACATTAATCCCAAATCAAACAAGCATGGCAAGTGGTTGAAGTGGGCTTCCTGGTGCTCACAGAAGTAAGGATGAACCGAAAGGGGATGTGTTTCTGATGTCTTTGTCATGCACCCTTGGGTTGTCCTGCATTTATCCCGTCTTCTCTTTGTTTGTTGGCAGTGGTGTCAAGGGTGGATTACATCCTTACTTTGGGCAGGCATGTCATCATATAAGTGATATAACCTTAAGAAGGGCACTAAATCCAATCATACAAACTAACATATTTGTATGTTCTTGCTAAAAGTTATGTTTTGTTTTCTTTAAAGTAAGTATCCATTTATAGGATTAGGTTAAATTGTTTTAAAATTAATTTTTAAAAGAAAACAGTGTGAAATGGACTATCCATCATCATATAAGTGAAATACCCTTGAATCTGACGAAAAAACCCATCTAAACAAACAAACAAACAAACAATCAATTAAATGAGCAGGGAAGCCTTTAACAAGCTTGGAGGATTTTTGTTTCTCTGGATGTTTATTTCATGACATTGAAAATTAGTTAAGTGCTTTTGTCTGTTTCTGTTGTTAAGGAAACGCTGAGGTGAAGAATGAACCATCAGACCTGCTTGAACAGGAGCGTCCTGCATTGTCTGTAAACCAAAAGGCATCGATTCAAGCTTCCTCACCTGTTCCAATTCACCCGGGATTGTCATCAAAGAAATCAGTTGTAAAGCCATCAACACCTGTACCCAAAGAAGACGAATTTGTCAAGGAATCCATTGACATATCCAGCATACGGGGTTTATTTGGTTGGGCAACAGTTGATGGTGTCAGCATACCTTACCTATTGCGAGAGGAGAAAAAATATGTTGCTGTTCGTATTGTTGAACAGAAATTACTTGCTCGTTTCCCGAATACTTTTCCAGAAGAGCTGGGTAAACATGAACCTTTAGTCAGCTACTATGTAACACAAAATGAAATGAAACTGTTAGATGAAATTAACAGTGTCCACTGTGACTTTGACTATGGACATCACAAGTTTACAGGCAAAGACCTTATAGTGAAATTGACAGAGTTTGAGGATTTTTATAACCTTGTTAAGAAAACTTTTCCCAAAGAAGTTTTACATGCCAGAAAAACTGGTGTTCCTCTACCTGCACCAGCAGTTTTAGCTTCAAGTAAAAGTGGTTGGATCCAAGTCAACAATACGGTTACACCCTACTTTCGCAGAGGGTTGCAGAAGTATGTTGTTTTGCAAATTATCCGTCATGCTGCAAAACTATTGGCAAATATAGAGGTTCAAAGTATATGTCCCGATGAAGAGGAATATAACCTGATAAATGCGATGTGTACTTCAGCTGGTTTAGCCTTTCAATTTTCAAAAAGTACTAAATTAGTTTCACTTGAAGATGTTAAGCTTCACCATGAAGTAACTTTAATGGAGTTGCCCTTGAAAAGCCCAATGAAATATGCTCAGTATAACAATTCAAAAAAGGCGGAGGGTCAAAGTCCCTACCCTCAAGCTAACCTACCTACTGCTCCTGTGGACCAACCATCCGTTATGAGGACACTTGCTGTTCCTACACAGAGGCCTGTTCAAGGACATCCTATGCCAACCCAAAATGATATGTATAACACACTGCCCAGGGAGGCAATGCATCCACCTGCTCCTCAACAGCTTGTCCCAACTGGACAACATGGTCAAATACACCGATTGCCAGTAGGACAATATCCAGTGAATAATGCTTTCCCACGAATGTCTAGACCAAATGTTCAGCCTCAACTACAGCCTCAGATGCCTGGCTCTCAACAATTTTCTTCTATTCGACAAATGAGAGCTGCCCAAAATGTCCCTGGTTTCCCAAGGGAATCTGTGAGACCAGTTCAGCAGAACTCTACATCAACAACTGTAAACAGTGCCACAGGATATGTAATGTCCCAAAGACCCCAATTATCTTTGACTCAAAATTCCCAACCCCTTCATCCTCTTGGTGCTCATATGTTTAGGACTGGTATAGTTCATCATCCACCTCAACAAGGTGTACAGATGCCTGGTGCAGCAGTTTACAACAATCAAATAGCAACTGGCTCTCAGCAAATTGTCCGTATGCCTGTTGTCCCACAGCAGGGCATGCAAATGGTTGGTTTCTCACAACACAATTTACAGCAACATCCTTCTATGATGCAGGCAATACAACAGAATCGTCTTCCTGTGTCTTCTCAGAATTTTGTTTCATCTATGGTACCAGGTCTAATAAGACCTCAAGGTACACAACAGATGCCAGCAGTTTCGTCTCCGTTCGCTCCAGGATTTATGCAACAGCAGATGCAGCAACAATCTTCATCAATACAGACACAACAACAAAGACCCCCTTCACAACGACCCCCTCCACAACAACCCCCTCCACAACAACCCCCTCCACAAAGACCCATTCAACAAAGACCACAACAACCAAGCCAATTACAACCAAGACCATTGCATCAAAGCCCACTTCAACAAAGGCCCTCACAACAAAGCCCACTGCAACAAAGACCACAACAACCAAGCCAATTGCAACCAAGACCATTGCAACAAAACCCACTGCAACAAAGACCATCGCAACAAAGTCAATTGCAAGGAAAACCATTGCAACAAAGCCCACTGCAACAAAACCCACTTCAACAAAGGCAGTTGCAACAAAGCCCACTGCAACAAAACCCACTTCAACAAAGGCAGTTGCAACAAAGCCTATTGCAACAAAGCCTATTGCAACAAAAACTATTGCAACAAAGACAATCCCAAAAAAGCCTATTGCAACAAAGAGCACCACAACCGACACCATCTCAATCAAGACCACTGCAACCCAGACCCCCACAAGAAAGACTACCGCAGCCAAATTCCATGGAACACGGTATTGCTTCAGCACAGCCTAATTCTGCTGAAGCTTCCGATAGGATGGAACAAAATCAAAGCTCATCACCCAACAGTGCAACCCATTTTGTTATCCCAATAGTTGACCCTAATCAGTTGGACCAGGATACTATACCAAATATGAATAAAATATTACAACAACCACCATTTGCTCCGATCCTTAGTGCTCAACAAAAGGTAGGTAAAAGCCCCATGAACTCAAAAGCTGGGAATGTTAAAACAACTGTTTATCCAAAGATTGCTCCACGCCAACCTATTCCTCGGGAACATGTGCCTTTTTCGGAAGCTATTACTTTGACAACTGATGATACAGTAGTTAATAAAGAGGTTGATAATGTCGAACAAGATCTTTCAAATGGAGCAGATAAAGTGGGATTGGTGAACCCTATTGCTGTTATATCTCAAGAGCAGACTGACTCAGGTCATGCTTTAGTCCCAAACACTGAAGCGGCTCCAGTATCTCTGGAAGTTTTAAAACTTTCCAAGTGTGTAAGTGGCGTGAGATTTGAAGGCAGAAGCATTTCATGTCTTGAGTATGACAATTTGAAAGGAAAGCATGCATTGGTTGAAGCTGTATGCAAACTCTATTTTCCAAGATGGAAGCTCAATGAATTTATGTATGTGCTGGAGCAAGTTCTTAAAATACCAACAAAAGCATGTCAACCAAATGAAGAGAAGGCATTTATTAATTACTACCATTTGCCTGTTCCCGTGCTCAAGTGTAATAAAATGGTCAAATTAGATGACCTCAGTGAACACTACACCAAACTTTTATACATGTTTGGGAAGATAAATGGTGCTGCAAAAACTGCAGCAGATCCTGGGGAAGGAAAACCGGGAGATGCTTCAGGGGATAGCCCAGTTATTGTTTGCGAAACTGTTCCACAGAAGGATGGAGTCTCTACTGATGATGGTACAGGACATTTCCACAGAGAAATTGTTCCAGTGCCATCCTCTGAAAATTCAACTGAAACATCTGGTGGAGTTAAACGCAAACATCCTTCAGGACCAACCCAACCGAGTAAACAACTAAGAAGACTAGAAGATGCTGTAGAAAGGTTAAAGCAGAGACCAGATCTCAGTACTTCAAATTCGATGAAGGGTAAGTTTATATCTTAACTTTTTTATGTTTTGCCAGTCTTGTCTGTCTGTATCTATTTATTTTGATTTTGTTTTAATAATAATTTCTTTCCCAAGGGAATAGACCTGACAGGTTTATGTTTATTTTAGAATCAGGTTTTATGCTTCAGTCTGTTTGGATTTCGCCAACTTATTATGCCTGGATAAAAGATTCCCCATAACAGATATACCATTATGCACTGACTTAACAACAGCAGTTCTCATTAGATTTTCGTATTGCTATTGTCTATTGACCAATATCACAAAAATACATGTAAATATAAATGTTGTTTTTTTTGGTTCACAGATCCTGTACAGTCACCTAATGCAAATGAAGAAGTCAGCGTTATAGTGATTGAATAAAAGACTTGTTTATAACAAAGTATCCGAGTATATTACAGGTCTAAATTCGCCCAACTGCAAATGTATTTATTTATATGTTCCATTCTAGTGCTTTCCAGTTCTAAACCATTTTCTAAAGGAATTAAAATGAAAATACTGCCATACAGTATAGAAACAACATGTGGCCAGCTCTATTCGTGTCAAATTTAAAACTGATCATATCCCTCTGGTTTTATGTTAGCAATAATAACCATGACATTGAACATCAGAACAAATATTTTTGTTATTTTCTGGACACAATGAGCTCTTTAGCTAAGGGCAGTAGCAATGTTGTCTTTACTAAGCACTGGAGGAAAATCAACTTAACAACACTTTGGAAAGCTTCACATCGTGGTTGCGTTGGTGTCAAGTATTGTTGGAATACAAGTGAAATACTTTTAAGGCCCCGTGAGGGATCTGGTGGGCCATGGCCCTGCAGAATGCTCCCTCGGCTTCCTGGGTTGATGTAAGAGGCGAGAAAAGAGGCTGCTTTCTGTTGCCGTGGTGTTCGCAGAGCTAAAGGGTAACAGGAAGCAGATTTGTTTGTGATGTTCTGTATTTGTGTCCGTGGTCATATAAGTGAAATACCCTTGAGTATGACGTTAAACACAATCAATCAATCAAACAAACACATTGGATGAGCGTAAAGGGAAAAACCACTGATATTTTAACTAGACATATACCATCAGGTATATGAGGCAGTCATATGTTGTAGCTATGGCAATCGCGAGGGTGGTTCTTACGAGTTTTCCTCTTGGTTTTCCACTGTACTAAGGCAAGGAGCAATGTGAAGTGGACAATCTGTCGTCATATAAGTGAAGTACCCTTGAGTACGATGTTACACCCAGACCAGCAGGCGGTTGGAGGGAGCTTCATGTTGCCCTGGTGCGCTCAGAGCTAAAGGGGAACAGGAAGCCGATCTGTTGTGGTGTGTGTTTTGCATCCTGTTATCGCCCTGTTGTATTTGTTTGTTGCCAGTGGTGTCGAGGGTGGTTTCCTTCAAACGTTCGGCTGGCATGTCGTCATATAAGTGAAATACCCATGAGTACGACGTTAAACACCAATCAAACAAACAAACAAACCTTCACGCATTAGGTTGGCACGTCCTCATATAAGTGAAATACCTTTGAGTACGACGCTAAACACCAATCAAACAAACAAAAACCCAGATCAAAAAAACAAAAACTCCTACTTGTTTGACAAAACTCTCTCAAAAACGAAATAAAACTGAAAAAAAATCGATATAATGTCAATTATTTTTATATTACATTACATTACATGTATATTCTATTACATTAAAAATACTAGATACACTGGATAACTTGTCAATCTTCCTTATTTAATGAAAGTTGGTGTTGAGTTATTTCCTCTTTTCTACACCGTTAGTCCTTATGATTCAACAGACAATGAATGTAAAAGATGTTGTGTAAGCAATCCTACATTTTTTTTTATATTCAGCACACGAGTTTGATGCTCGTCGTCGAATGATTAGTAAGAATTTTCACCATGTGATGAGAATGAGTGAGCGACAGACGCTTGCGGGACCCCCAGAGAATATGAGGGAGCATGTAGTGGCCGCCTCAAAAGCTATGAAGACTGGCAATTGGAGAGAGTGTAAAAACTTCATCATTAATGAAAAGATGAATGCCAAGGTAACATCTGGAATGTAGAGCTGAACCTAAATCCCCCAAAAGACAGTTATTTTGATGGAATATAAGTTAAGTTAATTGGATGGGGTAGAATAAAAAATAGTCTAAAATTGTTTTTGATAATAAATGAATAGAATGAGGCACAAGATTTTGTATTGGACAATTTCAATATAAAAAAATATAATATTTTTTTGACAATTTTTATGAAAATATTTTTAAAATGCTACTTTACCACTTGGAATCTGCAATTACACCAAAATTTACATGTTCCTTAAGAACATTATTATGCAAATTACATAACTTATAGGATAATATTTCATATTTGAATGTCGCTGTCGCAGCTTAGTAATTAGAGTGGTCTGCCCATCCACAGATGGAGGAGTGAGTCACACTGTGTGGCTCACTAAATTGCTAAGGTGGATTTACGAGGTTTCCCCTCGATTTTCCACCGTAATACGGCAAGGTACTGTGTTAAGTGCACAATTTGTCATTGTGTACGTGAAATACTCTTGAGTACGACAATAATCACTAATTAAACAAACACAAACATATTTTGAGTTTACCTATGCCATAATACCTGTATGTATACCGCCTTTCTGTGTTATTTAGCCACTGAAAGCAGTGTTATAGCCTGCTTTTTATTGTTTTGTTTCTAAAGGTATGGGATCTGTTTGTAAACCCGGACACAGTTAGAGATATGATCACCAGTAAGATCCAAGAGGAAAGCTTGAGGACATATCTGTTCACCTACAGCAGTGTCTACGACTCATTGTCCCTGAATACACTGGCTGACATGTTCGAATTAGAATGGGCAGTTGTTCACTCCATCATCAGTAAAATGATCATCAATGAGGAATTGATGGTAAGTTACAGTAACATTCAAACAGCTTCACATTAGCGTTCCTAAATTGCTGTCTCGTACACGAAATATCCTTGAGCCAGCCATTAACACCAACCAGCTGTTAACCTAACTTTTATTTAATGATTTAAAACTTTGAGGTGGATTCAGTAACCTGACCTTGACTAATGTCATCATTTTGAGACCAAGTCGAAACCCAAGCCATTGCAGGTGTAGTGGGTTTTGACAAGTTTTGTTTCTCGTTCTGCATTTATCCATCCAAGTTTAGGGTCTGTGGCTTAGTGGTAGTGTGTGTGCTTCCAAATCCTACTCCAATTTGCTGTTCATGCGATTGAATGCCTCTGTTGACTATCAGGTATATGAGTAAGTCACACGATGTGGCTCTGATAATCGCAGGGGTGGTTTTCAAGGTTTTCTCCCCAGTTTTCCACCGTAATAAGGCAAGGAACAGTGTGATGTGGACAATCCGTCGTTATATAAGTGAAATGCCCTTGAGTTCGACATTATACCCCAATCAAAGAAACAAACAAACCATCCAAGTTTACTAAAATTTAGAGAACAAAATTTGAAGTGTTGGTGGCCATGTCTTATATTGTTATTAATGAAATGTTGTGAGATGAAACAGTGCAAGCTGGGATGTAAAGGGGGTTTTGAATTTGAATTTTTTCTTCTTTGTTGTGCCATATAGGAGTAACAAGGAATGTGCAAGTAGTGGTTAGCTTGTCATACCACTGAACCAATGTGCAGCTGGCTGGTTCCACTAGACAGGGCAGTATCCAGAGCCATTTTAGTTAGGGCAAACGTATGGGCGCCCAAACTATTTCAAGCCCAAATTAATGTCAAATATATTTCTATTTTCATAGGAACCTGGCAATTTTTTTAGAAACTGCCCTGCTCGAATAGTAAAAGATTGTGATATTTAAAGGATATGTTACTGATTATGTTGTTTCAGGCATCGCTTGACGAGCCTACACAGACAGTGGTTCTTCACCGCACGGAGCCCAGCCGCCTTCAGTCACTGGCTCTACAATTATCTGACAAGGTTGGCTCACTCGTGGATAATAACGAAAAAATCATGGAGATGAAGCAAGGCAATTTTTATCCTTTTCAAAAAGGCAAAGGTAATTTGGCTCTTTTTATTTTTTAGATCTTTACAGTATGTCTCCTTACTTAATCACCAATAAATGTGGCGTAAAAAAATAATTTAATCACTAATATATCAACTTAGCTAGTTCTTCTGTTTTCTCTTAGCAGAGATAAATTTTTCAAACAGAGCAAGACACTTGATATTGTATGGTTGTTGTGGAATTCTACTGTTTGACTTCCTTGCATATACATGTACATTTGTCCTTCTGGTTGAGGACAGTTAGTTTTGAAGTGTAGCAATTCTATCTTTACTGGAGAAAGATTAACTTTATATTAACCACTTATTTCATCAATAAGATTTGGTTTTAGTGCATTAATTGGAAAAATGTTCTATTTATAAAGGAAACACAAAACATGAAAAACAAATTCACACTTGAAATAGCTTACTACTCTTGCAATTTCATCCTTTAATATTGTTGTAATTGCATATTTGTTCAATATTCTATTGCGGGCCGTGACTTAGTGGTAGCGAGTGCATTTCCTAAACTGAACGTGCTTCGATTTACCGTTCACCGGATCGAGTCCACCTGTCAACCATCAGGTATAAGAGCTTGTCACATGATGTGGCCTCTGCAATTGCAGGGGTGGTTTTTGCAAGGTTTCCTCCCGGTTTTCCGCCGTAATAAGGCTGTGTGAAGTGGACAATCCGTCGTCATAT
>JARFOD010130058.1:0-13858 GCA_031763545.1 Mopalia muscosa
TTTTAATTAAGCGTTTAAATTTCTATTTTAAATCTATGTTTCAAAAATCTACAATAACTCATAAAAAAAATTGACACTTGATCACCCCAAGTCATTTGAGTTAGCAGACCATGGTGTCGTCACGAAGGTCAGAGATCACTCGTGTCAGCCTTTGACCTCTGGGGATTTTTGTGATTTGTTTGACATTACTCAGTGATTGGTTTAAAATTTTAAAAAGTCAGAAAAAAATCAGTGATTCGAAAAAAAGAAACTGCTGTAAAAAATCAACATTTTTTCTTGTACATTAAAGGTGAAGTTTTTTTTTTTTGCCCACTTTTTTAATAGATGTTTTATAACAGAGTCATGTTATTGTCAAATTCCTAAAAAATTTATTTAAAAAGCTGAGTTTTTTTTTTCCTTTCTTACGAAATCTCAGCAAAATCAAGCTAAATAAAGCAAATATAAGCATCCAATATTTCACAATGAATATGTTTTGCGGATTTGTGTTTTAGAAAAGCTAGGCTTTTGTCATTGGGAATATATCCGTTGCTGTTTAATATTCAATCAATCAATCAATTAACTAGGCTTGGTGTTCTCTGTTATTGACTTGCAGGATAAGTTACATGGTTAAAGTTTGGCTTAAAATCTCCCTTACCTTGTGTTTATGTTTGTTATACAGAAAAAAGAACAACAATCTACATTGTGTATTTTAATGGTAAAATGATTGTGGGTACACTTTAATGTGCATCAAGTCAGCAAGGCAAGGCTTTTCTGTAGACATTTCGAGCGCACACCTGGCGGGAGTCTGGTACCTGTGAAACGTACATCTCCGTGTCCTCATTAGCAGGTGCTAATACCTGAATCTCGAATGTCCGTTATCTCTCCAATAACAATAACATCACCTAGCCCAGGTGACGAACAAGGTCTGTGATCATATAAAGCCCGGGTATGCTATTGACAGATAGTCCTTCCAATTCAATACATCGCATGTAATATGAACGTCATTTATGTCGGAACATTGTATTAAACCGTATTATTGACACAGGTTGATTCTTTATAAATTGGTTAAACTGCATAATTCAAATTCGAAAAACCTCATATTTTATGCATTGTGATTTTGAACTACAAACATTCATGTTGTTTACTCTCTGTTTATTTCGAGGACAATGATATTGTCCACGTGAATTCAATTCTATTTTTTAACCGCCTATTTTTGATTGTCTCTACTAAGTCACCATGATTGTAATGAAGGAGACCATTTAATATTTTAATTCAGATTTTATGACAGTTAAGCCTCAGTCGGCTAAATAAATGTAAAAAAATTGCTGCAGTGAATGAGGGAGACTATCTCCCCGAGACAAGGCGGAAAAGAAAATCGTCGCATATCGTTTCTCTTCCTTCCGTGTCATGTGGAAGTCTCGTCTTTCAGTTAAATTCAATTCTTTATTCACCCTCAATAGAATAACTGCCATTGGGGTAAACATGTAGAAATCATACACATAGCGGGAAGCAGCGTTTAGCAAATTTGATGCAATTATAAAAGTACAAAACTGTAAATAAACTATACTATCTGTTATCCAAAGAGTTATCATACAATTTTAAAGCATGTTTAATTAAAAAATAATAATATATCGGTATGTATATCTCTGGGAAATGAATAAACATACTACAGACAAATAAAATATTATAGTTATCACCAATAAAACTTTCATTACACAATAAACAGGAGCGATTCTCTCGTGCGGTGCCGTACCTCCTCCCTGTCTCCAGAGGTTCTGAATTGTAACATGGCCTGACTCAAAGATACAGGTAAATTAAGCAAATAATTTTATGAAATAAAATAATTTTGGTACATGAATAAAAAGCAGATTCTGTAAAGGACAAGGAATAATAATATATATATCATACACATACTAACCTTTGCATTTAGGAAGATGGTATAGCCTATATAAACACCCTGTTCTATTCAAGTTATATCTTATCCATAATTATGCAATGTGTTTTTATTATTTTTATAAAATGGAATCTGTGTGTATGTTTCCGAAACCGTTGTTTTGAGAAAACAGAAAACAGAACTAACAAACAAGAGTGATAACAGTTTTTATGAACAATATATTAACCAGCTTAATATAATGTAATCAGATTCGATAACATATCAATTATGGCCTAAATCGACTATAATCCTTATGGGGCATCTGCGGGGTTAACTGTATTTCTAGGACGATGTTTTGTTATGAACGTCCTACGTAATGAGCCGAGGTTTTTGATTTTTGAAAAAGGTGTTAGAAACAAAGTGGCTAAGCACTGACATAATGAACATCATATGAAGCCTGTACTTGTCGATCACGTTAGAGTTGTATGCAATCAAGGGCTTGGGACCCCACCGGCGCACTGCCCCCAACGAACCTAGTGTACCCCACGGGGTGATATTACAGGGCAATCCAAATCAATCTCCACAGGACAAGATTGTTTATAGCATATAGACGTTAGTCACTTCGGCTGATCTGTCTCGGATTGTTCCCTGATTACTTAACATATCGAAAACAATACCGTACGCCCAGCGGATGGTCAGCGTGTCAACAGTGTAACTGACCAATCATCGGCGAGCTTTCAGAGCAGCAATGGTCAGCTCGCGATGGCCTATTGTTACCCAGGGCTTATATATATATCATATCCACACCTTGGAAAGTTGTGATAACCGTTCAATGCATTGACTAGCACAAGTCCTGTAAAAAGCAAGAGAAAATTACCAGGGCTATTTCACAAGATCGACAAGTGCTAACTGTTCACTCTTTACACCGCCAATTCTGTCCTGCACACCGAGCCGAGACAACTGACAGAGGGCTTTAAGACTGGGACTTGTCAACTCAAAGTGATAATCACCTTTAAAGAGGTGTGCCAAAGCTACCTGTGAATTGAACAAGAAAACTAGGTGAGAAGTACAAAGCTGTATCCCAGAACTGAAAAGTGCTAACACATTCATCAAGAATTTGGGATCAATTGTGTTTAAAACTGTTAAAACATTATGTCTGCCGCCGACCAGCAAACTCATTCAGAGACTGAAGAAGTTGCACCATCGCCTTCGGGACATTCCCAAACTCAACCTTTGATAGAATATTCCAGTTTACAGGGCACAAGTCAACAGGGTTATGACACAACAACAACAACAACCTCGCCCTCGCAGCATTGCGATTGGACTGCCGCATCTACATATACGTCTTTGACCAGTTTAAAGCCGTACTACTGCGGATTTTCTAACGGAGACGAAAATGGCAATTCGTCTTCGCTCTATGCTGAAGGTTTTAGGACAAGACCAGAAGGTTCCCCCTTGGACGAATCCAACGAGGAAGAAACTGTCGATGGCTCACAACCAGGAAATTATTCCCAGCACCCAGCTTCGAGTTACTCGCAAAATGTTAGCCCTTATTCCAATTACGCCGGGTATACGTCTCCACCGGGTACCACTTCCACTCCTGTAAGGCATTCGTCTCCACCATCTTACACAAGTCTAGATTATGGCCCTGCCGCGGTTAAAATCGAATACAAATCCAACTCAAGTCCTGTTGATGCCACACAGAGGTATTATCCAGCCCAACAAAGATACGCCACCGATGGAATGGGTTATTACGCTCCTGCTCGAGCACCACTTCCACAGACCCCAACTACATCCATTCCACCAGTTTCCAGGGACCCAAGCTATTCCCCGAACAGTGGCGCCGGTGTTTTCCTGTGTAACCGACAATTGTGGGTTAAATTCCATACTCACACCACCGAGATGATTATCACAAAACAGGGACGGTAAGACATGCTTTATTTGTATCGCTTTCTTTCACATCAGTTAGACAATTTTCCGGCAAATGTCAACAATATTCAAGTCGTTCAACTGAAGCGTGAATTAAAGATTAAAATTTAGCATAAAAACGATGCCACTAAATGTTTTACATATCGTTTAAATTTATATCTACTAAGCCTTTAATTTATTTGTTTAGTCATACTATCGATCAGCTCGTCATATATTCCACCAGGATTTCGAATAAATTCACAGATTAACAAAAGCTTTTTTTATTCAATTTGATAATTTAAATTTCAATTAAATTGCTTTAAAGATTTACTTTCATGCAGTTCAAATTTTATTGCTTCATAACTGTTTCTGCTTGGTATGCACCCCCAAAACTTGCAATCTTTCTAATTTCCAGATTGGAAAAAACACTTTTCAGACTAGGACATTATACTGCTGTGCTGGGTCTATTTTAATTAAAGAAACAGACAGACCATATGTTATTGTTGCCTAAAACAACACTTTAATATAAATAAATAATTAAATACTTACTTAACGCATTTAACCCCTTTGATCCTACCGCCTGTAAAAAGGTGATCAATGAAATTAAAACTTTGCCGCTAATTGTTAATAGTGTAATCAAATAAAAGGAAATCAATTAAAGAGTAGCATAAAGTACCTTGTTAGATAATGCAGAATATTTAAACGCCCCCTGTCTTAATGAAAAATAAATAAATCACATTTGGAGCGAGTTAATGAAATAGTTATTTAATTGTTCAATATGCAAAATGCCCTTTTAAAGTTGGCATTTTTTCCATAATAAAATTTTTTATTTTTTATCATTCGCTTTATAAATTATGACTCTTATTAATAGAAAACAAAGCAAAATTTAAAAAATAACTTCTTGCAATTTTACCCATACCGATAACAGAATTTTTGTGTCAATTTGTGTTTCCTTTAAAAATTATTAAAGTTTGAATAAAGCCTACTGAGCCACACAAAAAAATTAAATTCATATTTGTTTGCGTAAAATGTCTGATATTATACAAAGGTAACTGTATGTGTGCTCTAATGGTCATTTTTAAACACACTGCGAAAAAACATGAATAGTTTAAATACTGGCAAATCGAGGTGAAAAAACGAATAACCGATTGTTGCTTTTCGCGATAATTTATTCTAGACATGTAAAAGGTGAAAATAGTTTTAACGATTTTGTTTCAAATTGTATCTTTTTTATTCACAGTCGAATGTTTCCGACCCTTCAATACAGCCTGACCGGATTGAGCCCTCAAAAACAGTACAATGTCTTCGTGGATATGGTGTTGGCCGACCCAAACCACTGGAAATTCCAGGGTGGTAAATGGGTGCCATGTGGACAAGCTGAGCAACTTCCACAAAGTAAGTCTTCAAATAAATGTTGTTAAATTCGAAAACGGTTTGTAAACATCATCTGGAACTTATATAAATTGTGATATACTATCAACTAACGGCATAGAGTCACACTGGCTCCTGGCCATTGCTTTCATCAAGGAAGTTTTATAAGCTAAGAAAATCATTTAACAGTAAGGTTAAGCAGTAGCTCTAATTGCATGGTAAAAATAAACCAGAGGAAATTCAAATAATCGCGAAGAAATGCACTATTTAGTAAAACTGTTTTTAATGTAAGAATCAAGTGTGAGCTGCTGATAAGATATGCAAGACAGTATCCATTATTCTTGTTACATTGAATACATCTCTAATGTCTGATTTGTCTGGTCTTTTATTAAACAGTCCAAATATTGCGTAACGTTACTCTAACAATAAATCCCGATCCCAGCTGAAAAATAATATGTAGATGCTATGAATACGACTGCTTCTGAAATGAAGAGAAATCACATCGAATTGCGCCCCTGTCGGTAACTTCTGACAACCAGGGGAGATAATGCGTCGATCGGACAGACGGTGGTAGATGAATCGACAGGTGTTTAAACAGCTACCTGATCGCTTGTGCTAACTTAATCGATTTATTCTGAAATGTACCGATTATAGTCTCATTAACAGCTCTTCCCCGTCGTGTCCTCTTCATCGCACGGTCCCTATAGTTATAATTAAGCGATGGAAAGTGGGCATACGACAATGGTAAATATTGTCTAATGTGACAATAAGCTAGCACGAGCAGCTGCGGGCAATACGATCGTTTATTGACTGTGTCCATAATCAACCACTTGTGGATCTTCAAACCGCATGACCTCAATCATTTACCTGTTATTACCAGATCTATGAAAGATAACTCTGATTGATCCGCGTAATTTAGCCGCTAGGTGTCCGGTTTCACTTTCAAATATTGTTACCGTAGCATATAAGCCCAGTGGCATTATAACCCAGAACAAAATCTATCTTGTTATTGAAATACTAAAAAACATTTATAAGTCTTTTTATTTCGTACACTCGGTAAATTTACGTCTTATAAGCGTTGGATGTACAATTCACTTAAAATATTTATTTTATCTTGAAGCAGAAAAGTTCATACATTTTATTTGCATTTATAAAATACAACGTAATCAAACACACATTCATAAATGTTTGAGAGACAACAATATTGAAAAAGGAGTCGCATTATGTTGATTACCGTGCTCAGATAGTTAAATGAATTTGAATCAATAGTTAAAATATTTTTAAAATACGATATCTATCCCTCTTCAAGTAATATTATAAGTAGCAAAATAATCTACCATACCAATGGGTTTATAGTAATTTTTTAAACACCGTGGTATTTACTTTCAATGCCAAACATAGCTACTAGCGTTCTCTCTGTAATTTACTTGAGCTAGTCTATTATGTCAGCCCCTTGCTGGTTTCTGGCGTACAAATCTCAATTACTCTTCGGTGTTTTTCACATCTTTTTAAACTGCCGCTTTGTTAGACTAAAGCATGTGAGTCAATTTGCTTGATAGGCCGATGAGAATTTACAACCGTAGTTGCAGTTGGGGCTCTATAACGCTTGACCGAGCAGCGGGTCTTCTTTGTTAGCGTAATAATATTGACCGCAGCACAGCATGAGGCTCATTCATTCTCAAACGTTTATCACACTCACTGTTGAAATGGACAATCCTGTCATGAGCTGTCACCTGGGGAAGACCGTTTAGCCAAAGCGTTTTGTTCGTTAGCCAAATGAAAATAAAAAATTCCCATGTCACTTATTCTCAATGATAATCTGATGAAAGCAAAAATTAAATTGCAATTAATATTTTACATTATCTGATCTATAAGTGACCTGTGATTTGACAAAAATATAATCGCTTTTTTAAAATTCTTTATTGCAATTGGTATATTTAAATGCATGTAGCAAAAATACTCGCGATCTTGCATCACCAATTACACAAATTCGCACACCGATGGTAGAAACTCTGTACAAAATAAAGCCCATTTTCCATTAAAGAAATAAATATAAAAGGCATTTACTAAGCCATCGCTTAATTTTGTAAGTGTGCTTGCCTCGCCATTCAACAACTCATAAAGTTGTCATTCCTTCTGTCTCTCAATTTATTAAAACTTCGCATTATATTTGGCCACCTTTTCTTTTCGTTAAGTAATATTTGAACTGCTGTTTTCTCTCCCGTATTTAGGCATTCTTTGAATTATTCTTGCTTCTTTTCTGTTACTAATTCTTTGACATTTATTCCTCCTTCTTTCCGCTATGATTCTTCTGTTGCATAGGCCTACATCTATCCTATTATTAACTGTATTATTTGATATTTCAGCTGGTCGTGTATATCTCCACCCGGACTCCCCAAACTCGGGCTCTCATTGGATGAAACAGGATATCGTATTCGGCAAACTAAAACTGACGAATAATAAGAGTAACGACCAAGGACACGTAAGCAGCCATTTTGTTTTAGTTAAAGAAATTCATTAGAAAGATTATTCGTACGGTGGTTGTTAATATATTATTAAGACAACTTTTCTTGTAGTCAGATAATAAAGAAAATTATATTCCTTTGAAAACTATATAGATTTTAATAAAATCTTATTAAAATTCTTGTTGTTTCGAAAACATATTCTTCAGCAATTTTCCTTTGTGTTGTTAAATTTATTTGTGAAGTTTTTGCTTAAAGGTCATTGCTTCCTCTAAAGGAAGTGTCTGTCGGTTCCTTCAGCTGATGCTTACGTTCTATTAAATTTTTGTTTCTAGATTGTCCTTCATTCGATGCACAAATATCAACCGAGAATTCACGTGATCGAAGTCGGCACGAGCTCAACTAGCGACCAGAAGAATTTACAGACACATAGCTTTCCAGAGACGCAATTCATCGCAGTAACAGCCTATCAAAACACTGACGTATGTATACACATATATTGCTTTAAATGTTTATCTTTTACCTTTCTTTTATAATGCTGAACAATTAGCAAATCAATTTTATCAAACGATACATTATAATTTGACACTTGTTTAATTTTTCCATACTTCTACAATGCTGCTGGATTAAAACACAGTAAAATAAATCGAAGCATTTAATAATGGACCACAACAATATTATATTAGGCCTTCACATAATTATATATTTGATTTATTTCAATGTATAGCTGGATATCCATCCCAAAACATTTACCTTTCAGAAGTGAACTGTTTTCCTTCTTCATATGTCTTATTACATTATTTTATTGTATCTATTTCAGATCACACAGCTGAAAATTGATCACAATCCCTTCGCGAAAGGATTCAGAGACAGCTACGACAGGTGCGTGCAATTTATCTTTTTCAAAATAACCACATCATTGGCTCGAGTTGTGGGCTGCTTGATTCCCTTCCCCGTAACCGTCCGGGAAGGTGTGCGGCCGATTGTCAGCATAATCATGTATAGAACAACGATGCAGCGCTGATTATGATATGCCGTAGTGGACAAAATCAAGATATTTTTGGATCAATAACTTATATTTTATCATTAATTGTTAATCTTTTGGTCAGGGCCGAAAAAAATCGAATAATTAATTGATGGTTTTGTCTGCTTGTGGTTTACTGAAAACAGGTGAAAACTGTGTCGCCGTTAATTGTTGTGATGTATAGATTAGGACACACACACCGTAGTAACCTATGGAGGGTATATATACTAATCGTAATTCAGCTTCTACTACGCCGTTCTATGCCCTTTAATTGCTGTTTGTCTTTGTTTGTATTCGAATATTAGTAACTTTATTTTTTCATTTTCTTAAAACAGAGCACAAGACAGCTATGGACTATCTGACGGCCTCATATATCCACATCAGCATAACATGTATCCGATGAATGTTCGCCAAAATGCCATTCAACACCCTGTCATGGAAGTTCCAAAACAAAACTTCCGGTCATATGCGCCTGCGCCAATGCCACGTGAAGTAGGGATGGGTTATCAAGGCTACGACAGAAGTCCGGAAATGGGCATTCCAACAGCCAATCAAAATGGACACCTTCAAATTACAAAAGCCAGCCTTGGCAATTCCGGATACGAACCAAACGGGTATATAGGTACCCAGCAAGACTATACTTCACAGCGGTACAAGTCACTTTCCCCAACTGGAATGGATGGTCGCGGGAGTGCCAGACACTCTGACAGTGATCTCAGTGATCACTCCGGAAATGAATCTGAAGCTGTCGCGGGAAGCTACGGCAAAGACACCAGAACAGGGGAGATGCCACCAAATGTCGATGTTCATTGGATACAGCAACTCTCGCGACAGGGACGAGATTATCCCGATAACTGCTACGATCAAGATCGACCAGTCAAAAGGCGCAGACTCGACAACCATGATGGATTACACGAGTCCCAGGTACATCCGTATTATAATCCTTACAGTCAAGCAAACAATCAAGGTATGATGGGAAATGATTACTCATCCTACGGAATGGTCTCAAATACATCCGCGCCAGTTTACACCCAATCGTCCTATAATTCTTTGCCATATTCCACAGATAGTAATCTACAGATGTATTACTCCACGCCGAATTCAACTACACAACAACAAGATGTGTATTAGATTCCTGAACAGTTACATTTTATTATCAAATTAAAATATATTGTTAACTTATTCTCATATTTTACCTCATCGTAAATGGACAAATCGATCATATTGTTTAAATAGCAATGTATGTGATATATATATGATACATTTTTTCGATAGAAAGATATTCTACGCATGCGCACATCGCCAAAATGGAAATCTTATGATCTTATGAACACGTGCGATTTCGTTTTTTAAACATACGTTGTTATTCTTTTACTCTACTGTGTAAACAAACAGATCCCGTTCTATGTTGTGTGTCATATAATTTTTGTATATAAAATGTAATATTCAAATTGCTCAACGAATATACTATTATACGTGCTATATATGTTTAAATGTCTCACTATTCATGTTGAAGTTGTATATATGTATAAAGATGATGTAAATAGGCTGTATATGTCGTTTAATAACATTGTTTGTAAATGTAAAGTATTACCATGTATATATGTGAAATATACACTCTGAACATATTTTGTCTGAAAACGTTTGTTGTCTGTTAATTTATAAACTGCCCCGATCTTCGGATTTGCTGTTTGTCTGGATCAAGATAAAAACTAAGCGTTTTTAAGATTGATTGATTGATTGATTAAAATTTTACGCCTGAAGGGTATTTCACTAATGTGATGTCCGTGTATTAAAAAAAAAATTGCCATTAGCACAACCAAGATGTGAAGCGTTTCCATAATGTTGGAAAGTTGTGCTAAGTAAAGACAACAATGCAACCCTTCAAACAAACTTCCCTTGGTCAGAGGGCGCGATTCTTAGAAAATAAAAATCGATCAATAATCAAATTATATACTGGTCAGTGGTCGCCATTAAAAGCTTCCCTGCGAATGCAAGGATCGGAGGTTATTAAAAGAAATAATCCCTTCGTCAATTTGAAATTAAATGTGATTAAGCAGTCAGTCAAAATTTAAAACAAAAATAAATATAGGAAATTACCAATATAATATTTTATACGCGAGAAAAAATAATAAATTATTTTTCTCGGTTTTATTCAGAGCGTATCACATTTAGCTTATTCCACCCATAGTTTAAAAGTCACTTTAAAATCACTGAGTTAGATTTTACCCAGATCCGAAGAGGATAACAATGAATAATGAGCTACATGTGGATTTCCCACAGCCCGATAATCAGCCCTAGCAGCACTAGTTCCAGATTGGGTTTTCATCCCATATAAATTAGCAGTGCAAGTCGCAAAAAAATTGCCAAACACATAAAAACAACTCTCAATTATACCTATGAAATATCAGGATTTTTGTCAAATATAATATCACTAGTTTGGACACTGTGCAGAAAGCCAACTTTTTTTGACGTCTTCACATTTTCGCTGGCCGGATCAAATGGAGGACTTCAGTATATATTAGGCTACACCAATCACGGATATAGCTCAATTACCACGATAATTCATTTCAATAAATCAGAGAACATTGGATGATACTTTAAATACAGCAACAGAACCGCAAAGAAAATCGGCATTTTCATTTCTACCAATTATAGCCATGCTTCAAGCTGTTGATCGTCAAAAAGTAGTGCGCGAGCAAAGCAACGAATCGGGCGAATGCGAGCTGCCAGTCATAAAATAGTACATCTTGTGAGTAGAGATATTGACTGTGGTTTAGATTACTATTTTTCAGAAACATTTATTGAAGGTAAAAATGTGCTAAAACCTTATTTAGTTTAGATATTAAAGAATCTGTTTGAAAACTAACTTTTACAGAATGTTGGACTAAGAGAGTTGTCGTACCGGATTTTAAAAAAAGATGATGTAAATCACCACAACATCTATTGGTATAACATTTATCAGTACATTAGCAAAATTGTACCCAATCGTGCTGAATGAAGAGTTTTATGAATGGACCGACTGTAATGAGGTATTTTCAGAATATCAATTTGGGTCCAGACGAGAAAAGGGAACAATTGAATGTGTGTTTGTGCTATACAGCATAATAGTCAAATGTGTCCAAGACAATGTAAACTTTTCGTTGCTTTCATCGACCTAGAGAAATCCTTTGATACAATAACTAGAAGCGCTAAGCGGTATAAATTACTAGAAAGTGGCTGTAGCGACAAATGTGATGAATTATCTGATTATATTATGCAAAATGTGGGGGTAAAACAAGGCGAGTCATTGTCCTCTATAATGTTTTCTTTGTATTTTAATGATTAATATACAGAACTGTAATTGATGTTCAGAATGCAGATGTACTGTTGAAAGAATTGCAACTATTTTTACTGCTATTTGCAGACGATACTGCACTTTTTGTGAGGACTGCAGAAGGCTTACAAAGATTAACAAACGGAGCATGCAGGCGGAGGTCATTAATTAATTGAACAGAAATTTTGTCTGGAAGTGTGAAAACGAAACTATCTATGTAGTAACAGAATTTGCCTATCTTGGGATAAGGCTTAAATATAATCTCAACATGAAATCTCGCTGAGATGATTTTATTTAAAAGACCAAAAAATGCTAACATGCCCATAGTCAGTGTATGTACAAACTTGACGCTGACTGTGTAGCCAAATTAGCGTTACTAAATACAATTGTACGGCATTTTTTGTTGTACGGATGTGACCTGTGTGGATTTTATTGTTAAAGTATACTAGGTCTGCCAAAGGATTGTTCTTATATTTCCATATACGGCGAATTAGGATTGTTCAGCCTATATCAATTGAATGTTAATTTGAAAATTGAATGATTATCGCTCAAAAACTGTTTTCCATGCAAAGGGCAACTCAAATTGGAAACAGACAAACATACAATTGGTCATGTGAACTGGCCAAGTTTCTGCAGTGAAATGAGTATGGGTATCTGGTAATATGTCAACGGCCAGGATTACAAGATATAAAGAAATGTTTTCTAACAATTAAAGATTGCTTTGGCCAAAATTGGATGTCGAACTTAGAAATCTCAACTCGTTATATATCTTACAATAGCTCAAACATTGGCTTTGGTAGAACTTGGAATACTGGACAAAACATATGCGTTAATACCAAGATTGTTCAGCCTGTTTGTAGATTTGGATGTAGCTACCAGTGGCTTAATGTAGAAAAGGGACGGTATGCTAATGTTTTAAAAAGTGACAGAAATATTTCTGGTCCTGGCTTTAATTGGTAAAATTAAAAATACTTTTACATCCTCAAAACAAAAAATCGCCTTATGCTATTGTTACTTATATTGCTGACGCTTCAAAATTAAGATAAAATTAAGGCAGAGTAAACCGTCCAAAAATACATGAGCAAATATTTCCCATTATACACTGTTTTTTTTTATGTAAGGTGCTACGACTATTGGATATATTGGATATGCTTGGCGTATTATAACACATTCCAAGGGGTTATTTCATTCTTCTTGTCTTTGTTAACATTTTTAGATACATTTATTTGTTATTATTTGTATAAATCAAATGTCTGTACTTTCATCTGTATACCTATATATCTATATCTCCGTGCCGGTATGTATATTGGAGAGGAGTTGAACAGCTCGTTCTTGAATAAAGAAGAAAGATGTAATGACAGGATATCTCCCAACTGGTTGCCGACTGTCGACGACTAATCTCCTCGTGTCATGTGTGATCAACCTCAGCTATTTCAGTACCTCAAATAATCTCTGATGGAATGCTTCATTTCCGGGGAGGTAACTAGCATCATCATATAGCTGAATTATCCACATGTGTATTGTTTATGCCTGAAGGCTATTCTTGTGTTGATATGATGACGTCATTGCACCTACATTATTATTTAAATACTTACAGTGAACGGATTATTTGAATTATTTGCAACAAGTCATACATAAATGTCAAAACTAAAATGTCTATGCAATTTCCAATGAAAGTCAATTTTTAAAAGTCACGTGCTAGCTTTAGAATGTCAGTGGACTTTGGAAGAATCGCCTATTTAGAATCGCTCCGTCTGCGGCAAACCCTACCGCTGACCGAAAATGTCTTGCAATCAGTCGCAGGCGGGGAATCGCTCGTGTGCGGATGACATTTAAATACAGTTTCAGTTTCAGTTTATTTTTATTCAGGAATGGGTTATACAACCCTTCTCCTACATACATCATAGTATACATATTAAACTTCA
>JARFOD010130069.1:2308-13857 GCA_031763545.1 Mopalia muscosa
CGCACGAGGTTACCTCCCGCTTTTCCACAGTAATAAGGCTAGGTGAAGTGTGAAGTGGACAATCCGTCGTCATATAAGTGAAATACCCTTGAGTGCGACGTTAAACCCCCAATCAATCAAACAGACAGAGATTGACAACTTTTGGTTTCATGTTTACTCTGAATGAAGTGGACCTTTTCAGGAAAATCCACTTAATCAACTATCAACTCACTCATTTGTTTTCGTTAATCACGTGACATGAGTAATATTACTTCGTAATGTCGCTTATTTTTACACATCGGGATTTCAAATAATCAAATTCATCATTTCCCGCTTCACATTAGGAGTTCTATGCGGATTAAAATAAAGCGAACTTTCGTAACACGGATTCATTCATTAAACCGATATACAATATTTTTTGTCCTTCTCTGATGAATAGAATCGTAGTTGTTTTGTTTATATTTTATTTTTTTCTCTGAAAACACGACCCACACATTTATGACGAATTAAGAGATGAGTACAACAACAAAGCTTCATTAAAATTTAAGTCTAAAACAGGAATTTAATGCCGATAACATAAAAGTAGGTGTGTTTGTGTATACCTGAATAACTTGTGACTGGTATCCACCGGAAGGCAAAGCGTGCGCATGCTATCTCACTCATTGTGAAATTAAACGAAAAAATGATGAATCATAATAAATTGTATATTGGGTTGTAAAGTTTCAATATTAATATTACCTCCTGGTTTTATTTGTGATGGAACATCATATTTTAACAGGCACCATTATAATATAAGTGAGAAACCCGTGCAGCTTATCAGGGGTGTTTCTTTGTATGCTTTCCTTTCACTGTTCACCAATATTGCAAAAGTGAGGAAAGCTTAAGTACATTCTAGTGACATTCGCCATTTAAAACAATGGGATGTTAGCACCGTCATTATATAAGTGGTAAAGTTTACGTTAGACAATGGCATTCTCTTCTATGGTAGACATATACCGCCCCCTCCCCACTCCCACCCACCCAACAGATGCAAACAGATTGGAAGAAGCTGAGTTGGTCCGTCTTTCTGTTAGCTTGTTTGTTTCATTGACGTTCAACACCGTATAATAATGGTTATTTCATAAGTGAGAAATTATACATTATTTTTCGTGGTACATTGGTAGGCGTACATATAGCTGAATCAGGACAAGTGACTTGTGGTAAATGTTTGATTAGGTTGTAACCACGTATTCAACAGAATTTGGCTTATCTGAAGGCACATTGCTCATTTCTGCAAACAATGTATGTTCGAAAACCTTCAAGAAACTTGGAAAAATAGTCTCAAACCCCGAGCGATTGACGGAGACCCTACGTCCATATTTAAAAATGGGAAGAGACCATCTATAAGTTCAGTATATTTAACAATCCTCAACATCTTTTTGGCATATATATAGAAACCTGTTGCACTCATAAAAAATACTTAGTGGATGATTAAATTAATGAAGATTATCTCTAAAATAAGAATGGTCATATTATATTATGTGTGCATAACATAAACAACTGTTAATGCTTTATTGTTACCGAGGTTAAAGAAGATGGGTTAACACAGTACTCGCTTGTATTGGCACCGCTTTTAATTATAATGTTGCAGTTGTCGTGGTCATTCAGTTTTTACCATAGCGTGTGCTATTGGATGAATAGCCAAAATTGTACTTACAATTTATCATCACTCTATAAAAACAATTGTCGTATAGGATCAATGCGTTTCAAAGCAGACATAGGCCCGGGGCCGTGGCTCAGTGGTAGCGTGTGTGTGTACTAATCCTGCTTTGATGCACCGTTCACCGACCATCAGGTACATGTGCGAGTCACATATTGTGGCTCCAGCAATCGCGGGATTTTCCACCGTAATACGGCAAGGTGAAGTTTGAAATGGACAATACGTCGTCATATAAGTGAAATACCCTTGAGTACGACGTTAAACTTCAATAAAGCAAACAAAATCAATGCAGACATACAGCGGACGGAAAGACACATTTAAAGAAAGTTGAGATTTAAGACAAGCTCACTTTACAACCAAACTCACACAGCGTTGATTTGATTAACATCACTGGCCAATATTTTGGAATAAAATAAGGCATTTCCATGCAAAATAAAAAAAGAGAAAATTGCATTGTCTAAAAGAAGGGACCTAGAGTTGAACAAACTAAAGCGCGATGGGCTGTGTATGCATGTTCTGTTACAAAGTTAATAAATTATATAACTTAATTAATTTTCGAGAGACAAAATAATTTTGTCAAGTGTGACTTCTCATCTATTCAAAGGTCGTCAGAGGCTCTTTGTATACGAATGTATCACCCTGTAATATGCCTAAAAATAAAGTCTACATGCATGCATGAAGAAATATGCACGAAAAAGAAAATAGGGAGCCGGGATGTCTCTTAAAGCTTCAATAAAAATAAAATTCGACTATTAGTCTTATCCGTATAATGCAGTTACAAGACAAGTATGCCTAAAAATCTACAGTTATGCAAATTGTGGTTAATTTCCTTTTTAAACTTGTACGGTGAAGAATTATATACCTGTTCAGAAAAGCTTCACTCGTCTAAATAAGTCACCTCGCAGTAAACCAGAAAGTTTAAAACCGCCCGGACTTTCTCTATATATAGATGAAGTTCCGATCATTTCACAAGTATCCCCAAAAAGTACAGGTAGTAAAAATACCGGCGGGCCAAACTGATTCCGTTAAATGTGGTTTCTAACACACCTGTTCAGCGATTACTTTACTGGTGCATCGTTGTGTAATATACCTGAAAAAAAATTTAAAATGTCAAGAACGGTAAAAATCTAAACAAACAAAAAACCATAAAACCGGACTTTTTCTAGACGTATTAAAGAACAGGAAACGAAAACATTAGCAAGTTCCGTATATACAGTGGGTATGTTGCATGTATCTCTTAAAATATACAGTTAAAAAGTACCGTTTGGATTACAGTTTTTCCAGCTATTTATTTTTTACTAACTTATTTATTTTAATTTATTTATTTGTTTAGTTATTGATTTAATTTATGCATTTAGCTAGTTAGTTAATTGTTAGTTAGTTCTTCAATATTGTTTGTTTGTTTGTTTGTTTGTTTGTTTGTTTGTTTGTTTGTTTGTCTGTTTATTCACCAACATAATTTTACATTATAGCAATTCATTCAGTACACAATAATATGAGTACAGTCCTCAACAGTGTCACATAAATAATAAAAGGCTTACAAATAGTTGATTATAAATATGTAAATATATATATATATATAACTATATAAAAAAAAAAAAATAATAATACCATTGACGAATACAGTGTTATGTTATGTGATATCGGACTGTTGGAAGACGATACAACCTTTTCATGATGTAAAAAATGAAAAGCAAGTTTTTTCAGCCATTTTGTTTGTATGTCAATTACGCATGTAACATGAAAACACCGAAAAACTAAATAAATATATCAGAGTACAAAGTTCCGTTTATATCATATCCGATTTTCCGTCAACTGTCTTTCGAAATATTCGCTGTAAACAAAAAGTTACAAAGTGCTTGGTATTTCGGGCTTTGCTGCACTAGTAGATTTTTGTTATATCATTATCATTCAACACCAACAACACACGTGGACATGTTTAAGTAACTCCGTGTCCACCCATTTCTTGGATTCAATATTTACATTCACCCTTCGAGCGCATGCGCAATATGCACTAGTCTAGTAATATCATATTTTACAAATTGAAAGCATGTTCATATTTTTAGTTGATATAGAGCTCCATTGAAGTAAACATTTATTTTTTAACAACTTTTTTCTTGAGTGATAACTGTTTTACCAAATTTTCGCATTTTTTTCGGTCTGAATATGGACAAATTAAGCTAAAGGGCATTAGCAGAAGTCTCGGTTTCTTCAACGTGACTTTCCGATACCTTGTCCAAACTCTGTCGCCTTGATTGGAATAGGCCTACCGATCTTTCAGAGCCGTATTTTGTGTTGCTAAATGGGGTTTAGCTATAGCATTGGAAAGGAAGGCTGAAGTATTTTTAAACCTTACCGTTAATTCTATAAAGAACTATGGAAAGAATTTAGGGGGTGTCCGGAAGTTGAGTGAATAATGAGAAATGTCGCAGATCACATCACGTGACTAGCAAACCCTGTTTTAAATTGTTATTTGAGTTTGTAAATTCTTTGTATAATTAGTCCCGGCTTTTCTCAAATATATTCAGCTGGCGTTGTTATAACGTAAATCAAAAGTTTAATCCAGTATGAGCTAATCTCTAGATTAACTGTGTTAAGTTGAGATTTTCATTTAAACTCAAAAAAAGGAATTTTTTAAAACACTGAAAAATTATATAGATGATATTTAATGACTGTTCCATGTACGTCGTTGGTGTTGTTGTAGGTAATGCTGTTTTTAATCCGACAGTATGTGTCGATATAGGCTTAAAGTGTTTCCCGCTTATTTCCATCTCATTAAGTCCGTCCCCAGCTGCCATATATAGTTAAAGCTGTTGTTGTATCTACTTAGATTAAATTTTACGACTCTATTTCACACATGTCTCTTGCAAAAATCAGAACAATCTCACGCTAGAGTACGAGCGATACCCCAGCTCATCTACGTTAATTCATGTTATTTGAACGTCCCAACTTAAGTACGTATAAAAAGAATGGTATAACGAAGCCGTTCTTTTTCTTACATCAAACTTCAAAAAAACATTTTAATAGTTGAATGTTTAATTTAAGGATTATTATCTTTACCGCGACTTTACGTCTTTAAGAAAGAGCCTGCAAGCCACGTCACGTGATAGGCGATATTGTACGTAATTCACTCAACTTCCGGGTACCTCTTACATACTTTCTAGATTTAACATAAACGGAAAGTTAAAAAGATGATAATTCTCCCTTCCGGTCCTATGGTTCCACCCAATAGTAACACAAAATACGACTTTGAATGATCGGTGTTTAAAACTTAGCGACAGAGTTTGAGAGATGTACCCGGAAGTCAAGTAACGAGGAAGAGATGCCCTAAAATGCTTTCATGTGGTCCGTCTGCCTCTCCCACATAGAAGTCGGGGTATATTTAATATGGCGATAAACACCAACAATGTGTTTAAATAAAGCAGGCTATACGCAATACAAAGTCAACGGGAGGACAATATACAAATGACGGGGCGTGGGGGGTTAACATTTAAATTGTATATTACCATTGAAACGTTGCACCTAGGCAGCTATGTAGTAACTCAGCTTTCTGTACCTTACATATTATGTAAACTTTTTAATATCTTGATAAACTCATGTGAAATTCGCTATAGCGGACTTAACACGGGTTTGAGTTTTAACCACATAGTCAACTTTCTCAGTCCAAAACCTGTTATTCGAGATAGTCAAAAGTGTTGTGGATACATTACTTAGATGAATTACTTCACGTGTCTGGGTTAAATCCTTTTGTTGTCATTTTTATGCACGTTTATATATAGGTCAAACATTACCAGAAATATACTGGCTTACGTTTTCGTAAATAAACGTTTAATTATTTTCATAAATATTTTGGAGTCATGTCTTAATCCGTGCTGGTTTTAAACTAGGATAAATAAACACTGTAGTCGTGAGGCTTATACTGTAAATAAAACTCAAGCCCCGTTTTATATTATTAATTATGTAGTATTACAAGAAGTGTAGGCTATTGCAGTAATAAGGTTTGGACCGATTACCTGAGATAAATAATCGGGTGGCACGCAACACCGGAGCTAACATCTGACTTTCATTTATTTAATATTTATTTTCATGCTCAGATCGTCAAATAAATGATTTTTTAACAAAAACCATATGGTCGTATGAACATATGTCACACATTCCGTTATTATATCTACTGCTAGAGGCAATATTCCATATACTGTAGGCCACTATAAATAAAGATATTGACACGGCATGCACGAGGTTGCTAGGACACTGCCGCCGTATAGTGACTGTACTGTCGACTCAACACGGCTATAACCCTGCCATAACACCCCACTTGCGGGATGCTCACTGAAATTTTTTTTGTTTTGTTCCACGGCTCCACTTCAAAGGGGTTATGAGTCACGGCTTTAGAGCAAAGGGTCCGGACTTGAAGAAAGCCATTATTATCTTAGAGAAAGGGAATTAGGTTGGATATTTACTGTCATCCAAATTTTAGTGAATTTTCTTTAGTATTAAGCATTGGTTACTGTAAAGGATACAGCCAAGTTAGAGGGACCACTAATGGGAGAAGTCTCCGATGCCGTCTGTTAGTATTGATCGTTAGTGTGTGGTATTACATCCCTACATTCGCTCGGGTCAGCCAAGTACGACATCGAATGAGAGATATCTGTTTATGACTAAGTGTGTCATCAAATCGACTGGATGCCAGCAATAAGTAATTCCGATGGGATATATCTTATATCCAACAGGGATTAGTTGGACTCTGTGTGATTATATGCCTATCATATATGGACTTGTATCCATTATTCGATGAGTGTGCAGAACACAGTGTCTTATACTTGTAGCTTTCAACTCGATTGATTCTTATCCTCTAATGCAACAACAACATCAGTAGCAATAGCATCACTAAGGAAGCTGGTCATATGCCATTTTGAGAACGTCAGAATGTTTATGCTCTTCAAATTGAAGGATTGTCCAAAGTTGGTGATTCACGGATATAACGGCAACATGCTCTTTTGGGAATAGATGACAATTCTCTTTTTATTCGATTAGCCTACCTAATGGACTGATTCCTAAAGTGTTACAACAACATCGCTAGGCAATCCGAGCACATATGTCCGTCCAGTAGACAGTACGTGGGCATACTGCATGTGGACACAGTTCATCGTACCTAGTTTCTAAACCAAGGGGTTGAATTAAATTATCTCTTCACAGCCAGACAGAATTCTGCGGTTTTAGGATAGGCGCAGACGTTCCTCAAAATAAGCAGTACTAATAACGTCACTTTAATTATCTCTCTAGGAAGTGGCATAAGAGTGTGGTTTGTATGTCTGGAAAAATATCATAATTGATTGGGATAGTCAATCGTCAATGTACTCATCCGATTGATTGTACGTTTGCGGATTACGACTCGTTGACGCCATAAATAAATCAACTGTATATATATGTGCAGCGTGTGGTCAGATAATTGCTATATTGCAGCAGTGACTGTGTATGACAGGCTGTATATGTGCCAGTAAATTATTTGATGACTCCAAAAACAAAATTTTTAATATATAGTAACTTATACTATATATGAACTGGTTGGTCTTTGTGGTTTGACAGCGGGGTTAACACTGACCAGTGGCGATCAGAAATAAACACAGACATACGGCCAAGGTCTGTGACACCTCTAAGTAACACAGACCTCGTGTCTGTGAATGGACGCCGGTCAGTTTGAATGGACGCTGGGTTATAGCATCCCTACAAGTATATGTGCGAAGCCCGATTCCATACGCGAGCTGTGACAAGCTGGTGAATCTAGCGCGCGGAAATCAACGCGGTCTGTGTTTATTGTTTCCCAGATGGCCTGCAGCTTTTACCGGTCCTTAAAACACACCTACTCTTTCTACATATTCACCGGTTCCCCTGTACACTCGGTCGTTTAAGATTTGGAGGTGAATTGTAATAACGACTATCTTTACCATTTAGGACGCTTTAATTGTTTTGATTTCGCAAATTACACTTAAAACCTTCACTGGAGACAATATCTCACGTATGGTACTTGTTTTGGGCTAGATAGTACCGGTCATCAATTTGAGTGATTTGAACTAAAGCGAGGAATTTTCACTGGAATTTTATAAGTAAAATTTCATATACAGCGGAGTTCAATCTGTTGGAGGTTATAGCTCTGTAATGATTTAGATTAAACAAAATCATTAGACGTTTAAGGTTATTTCCCTCGGATACAATTCGTGGCATTCTTTCTTCGGAAGAGGACTACGGCTATTACATGTACTGGCATTATCACAACGTATAATGGACAAAAACGTAATGCACATGCGGAAATAGTATTACATTTTGAAACCCAGCCTGGTTTGCTACAAGCTTTTTCGAATTTCCGAATGTTATTTGGAATGATAATATTGGACAAGGATTCGATTTATCAGTGTATATGCCCAGACAATATTGCACAAAAGAACATTGGAATATAACGAAGATTATTACATACTAGTATAGCAAGGAACCGGCTTATTACA
The DNA here is from genome assembly GCA_031763545.1 of Mopalia muscosa. Taxonomy (NCBI): domain Eukaryota; kingdom Metazoa; phylum Mollusca; class Polyplacophora; order Chitonida; family Mopaliidae; genus Mopalia; species Mopalia muscosa. The sequence goes on from JARFOD010130069.1 coordinate 10,487, forward strand.
TTTGTGGATTAGATCTGATTACATCTGGTAGTAGTGTAGTATTACATTTACCAGCTTAGGAAGTTATTACATCAATGTGAACAAGGTGTTTCGGGGGAATCGACTAACGGGCCTAGAAGAGGAAGTGGCCTGATAGCTTCCATGACTTGATGTAAACACAGACCGTGGAGGACCTACTCAAAGTTTAGTATACTAGATATACCATCGGCACAATACACATACACGTATATATATAGTAGGTCGAGTATAGTCGAGCTTCTGTTAGACTGAATTATACTGTATTGGAGAAGTCTGGCTGGCGAGGCTTGCCCAGTGCTCGTAGAGGGCTGCTTCACACTAATCCAAAGATTCGTTCCTCAAGGAAGAATACCTACCTATACATACACTAATTTTAGCTCTGCCGACAGATTTTCTGCAGTACCGAGTTTTTCCTAGAAGTGGTTTGTGAAGTGCTGAAGGTATACTATCTAGCAAACTCATGGCTACATAGTATACAGGCCCAGGAGTGCCAGTACGAAATAGGTTCAAGGCTTATATCTTGTTACAAACAGATTTTTCTCGGGCTACAGTGTTCAGGTCAGAAAGCTAACGTTCTTGGATGTAAACCCGAAAGATACGAGCTTCATTAAGGGCCATAGAATCACAGGCCCCATTTCCTGTCCCTCGTACAGCGGTCCAATTGTGGTCCTGGGGGGGTGAGGAAGGGATTTCATCTGGCGTACGGAACTGCCTCCTGCTGGTGGCTCATCTCCAGGGATGTTTACAAGGGATGTGGAGTCAGAGCTCTTAGGAAACTGACGTAACCAGGCTTAAAACAAACCCTCTGAGTTTTCATTGAGGCTTATAGGATGACCTCACCTTTCCTGTGTCTAAGGATTTCAAATTTGCATACTGAAATTCTGCTTATAAATGTTGTGGAGTACTCGTGAAGCGTGATTGTGAAAGTAGTATACATGAAGCGATAGTGTTGCATTGTTAAGCCTTAAACAAACACACGATTCGACTTATTAAGTACTACAACAACAACAACAACAACATAACACCTCTTAGTGATAGTGCCTATTTCTTTGGATTTATGTCGCGTTAAGCCGGACTTAACGAGCTGATAAAACCACTGGTGGTCTATACAGTACGATATAAGTTCAGATCTGACAACACTGTATCATACACGATGTTCCAGGTCAGGGTACAGAGGACATAATGCCATACCAGCCATTATATCTGGTATTCGAGTTGTTCTAGTGCTAGACCAATAATTGGTGCTAATTTGTTGATATTTCGACAAGTGTACGTTGAGCTGTTATACCAGCGTTTAACTGGCATAGGTCTACCCTTTACGTAACCTCACTTACAAGTATTATAATAACTCTGTTTGAAAACGAATGCGTTGTCTACACTTCTAGAACGTGTAATCGCTGCGGACCATACAGCTAGAGTCGTGCCTCGGTCATCGGATACCTCATTGTTTTAACAAATTGTCGTCTGACAGAGTTTTTGGTTTCGGGGACTAACTCAAGCCATCTTTGTCCCTTTATTTAAGTCAAGTGCTGTGTTCACTTGACCGGTGATACTAGGCGGTCCAGCAGAGGCCTCATGCTGAGTGGACACTAGTATGTGGAGCTCTCATAGAAACTAGGGCAGTCAGTAACCAATATGACGACAATAGATAACAAGTGACTGTGGAAAAAAAATTGTTAAAAACTTTCCAAATTTCTCTTAGAATTCCAAAAGGGTCAATTATTTGGAAGAAAAAGTTACAGTAGACCACGAGAATCGTGCGTTCGAATTTGGTTTCAAGAATAAGTTACTCGGAATCAATTTTAACTAAATCTTTCAGAATGTCTCAAACAAAGGACTTCAGAAGAGAGACTGGCCGAGATGGGGTATCGGTTAATACAGAATCATCATATCTATGTAGGTGTAATTTCCTCGATGGAAAATCCACCAGGGCTAAAGAGTCAAGTCCTTTTTCTTCTGGTAGCCAAAGACTACATGGTGACAGTATCGATTCCATAGAAAATAGACATCACCATGGGAGTATATTATTTAGTTCTGTGTATCAAACGTGTTTGATATTAGTAAGTTTATTTTGTTTACTAACGCTGTCCCTTCCACTTACCGAAGCAGCCTCTACCTACCCCAGACGAACGTCCAAGACAATCCAACAGAGTGCATTGGTAAGTATCGCTTTATCCATTAATAACGCAACAATGAACTTACATTTACCGGTGTTTAACAAAGATAAAGTTAACATGTTTTAGTTGCATGTAAAAGATGGGACAATAACATAACTGTAGCAAACTTGATAATTTTTAACGTTTTTTATTTATTGATAGCAACGTTTTTATTACAGATACTAGCACCGTTTTCAAGCTGAAAACAACGTTCTTTAAATTCTACAGTGTGGCCCATAGTTTATAGTGTGTATGATATATAAATTGTCACTTAGCCTCAGGTATTATGTAAAATTGAGGTGTTTAACTATGTTTAATGATGAACTCATAAAAGAGTTGTAATTAACAAATAAGTTCAAACTTATTGGGGCAAATTATTTTCTTTAACCGTTATCCGGTCAATCTACAGTACAAATGCAGGTATTACCACTTTACCTGAAATATTCTGAAACCCCGAAGCTCGACGACTGGGCAGGACGAATTCAAGCATATCTGCCAATTATATTCTTGAAAAAAGTATCAATAGCAGCTTGTGAAGAGTGAAGATATTGTTTAAAGTTTACCCATCTTACGGTGTTATTGTTCAAATAGTTTACAAAGCATGGACAGGTTACAGACTATATCAAGTTTGCATATAACTGGAAACTTTAAGAAGTAACATAGAATTTAAAGCCTGTATATACATATTATAATTTATTTATAGAGATTAAAGCTTAAATAGTTTACAACTGAAAGAATTTACACACTTTGCAATAGAATTTACGTAGTTTGGGACCGGAAAAAGCTTCCTAAAGCGAAGAAAAGTTATTAGATATATAACGCAAAACATGCTACTGAATATACTTGTGTTGAGTGGTTTCACTAGATTTAACACAATCAAGATATCCGCTACTATTTTATACATTTTTAATTCCTTAACTTTCGAGGAAGACGGCAAATTCGTCCTTCATAATTCATACATATTTCTGTGCTTTTAAGAGGAAAAAAATGGACGACGAATATTTATGGTATATACATCGATACATTCATATTACAGCAAGATGTATCAAGCATGGCTAAGTCTTAGTTATAACCGCATTTGACGTATACTTTTGTTTACGTGTCAATTAGATGTTATTGGCTCGCTTACTGGTTGCAATATTTTGGTTTGAAACACGTCACCAATGACTCAAGGCCGTCGGCTTTCAAACAGGACTT
>JARFOD010130080.1:0-28057 GCA_031763545.1 Mopalia muscosa
GAACACCAGGGCAACAGAAAGCTCCTCTTTTCTCGCCTCTTACGATCAACCGAGTAAGCCGAGGGAGTATTCTGCAGCCTGCAGGACTGGCCAATCCGCTCCCTCACAGGGCCATAGCTTAAAAGAAACTAGAATGCTTGAAAGTTGTTGGATCAAATATTGCTGTAGGTTGAGCACAGGCAGATAGGGAAACAGTGTCTTACACTTTGTGGCACTGATTTCGCTTTATCTGCTTTAAATGGACTTTATAAGCTTATACCATCTAATTCAAGGGTAGAAAAGAAATTCTACCATGATTGATTTTTTGTTTTTTTTGTTTCATCAATCAGACAACAAATTTATTTGTTTGTTTGATTGGGGTTTAGCATCGTACTCAAGGGTATTTCACTTATATGACGACTAACTGTCCGCTGTACTTTGACTTATTACAGTGGGAAACCTTGTAAAAATCACCCCCGCGATTACAGAAGCCACAATGTGTGACTTGCTCATATACCTGATGGTCGATAGGGGGACTCGATTCGGTGAATGGTGAATAAAGCTGGATTAGTAACGCCCATCATCAGTACATGCTATCACTAATTCACAGCCAGGGGCTTTACACAATGAAAAATCTAAACATGAGTCTAGTATCATACTATCAGACTATGAAAACTCTGAATAAGAGTTCTCAGTAATGTGTGATAAATGGTGATCAATAGTCTACACCGACAAACAGGATTGTTGCTCAGTTGTATAGTAATCAAGTTAGACCCCCACCTTTAATGATAGTCCCAATTTCCAGGGGTCACAAATACCAAGGTTGGGTAGACAAAGTTGTCATTGTCACACTGAACTACTTAAGGTTAATTCTTAATTTAATTTCCTTTCTGATAATTTAGGTCACACTAAACTCTTGATGTGATCAGCCCATTTCATAATTACTTTGACGGAATTCAACCAGGAAATTTCTAAAAATAGAATCATTCTAGTTCTGTTAATAAGTGGCTTTTCATTCAGACTAATTTCAATCTTAAGCCATTATGGTATCATGCTTCCAGAGCAATACTAATTTAAATGTAAGAATAGGCTGTTTAAATATTAAAGGGGTGTTGGACTGTACAATTTGAGGTCGTTATCTCCCTTTGCAGCAATAAGATTGAAAACCGCAAGAAAAGAAATATTGCAGGTAAGTAAATAACTAGTCATTGTGTTCAGTGTATCTAAAAAAACATCAGAGAAAAATCAGATATATGTATTGTTTTGAGAGGCAAGCGATAGCAGCAGATTAATTTCTAGTTTTCAACATGGGTTGAGATAGGCGGGATGTAAGGCTAAGACGGAGGAATTAGCCCTATACATTGTGCTAGATCCTGTTACTCTCTATAGTCCTTTTAAAAAGGCCATCGATGTTTGATATTTATCATTTGGATATTGACAGTACCTCGACATCCTTTCCTTCGATACAATTCCCAAACCGGGTTTCTGCGCTGAACACTTTGCCCATCGTTAAAACAAAACTACAGAACGAATTCAGAGATTTACTCACTTTAAAGTACGAGGCTGTGAAGTCAACGTATTTAGCAACCATTTTTTGTCCCTAATGAAGTAGCTTTCAGTAAATTCCACAGAGATTGAGAGTTTTTTTTGTCAGAGAATCTTCATCAGTTAGGCTCAGTGACCTAGACATTGCAATAGTTAAAGCGAGTGCATAGAAAAAGAGAGTGCATAGAAAAAGAGAGTGCATAGAAAAAGCGCACTTAAAACTATGAAAACGGACTTTCCACGCTTAAACTTAAATCCGTGCTTCAATTTTTTTTAAACAGCATTTGGGCCCTTACTTAGGAACTTTTCTGGCCAAAATTGAACAAGTGACAAGCAACTAGGGCGATGTCAAAGCTGCTGAGCCTAGCTGGCAAAGACTTTCTGGCCAAAGCAGTCTCAAAACAGTGGAAATTATCGAATATACATTATTGGGGACAGAAAATGGTTGCTAAATACGTTGAGTTCACAGCCTGGCAGTTAAAAGTGAGTAAATCGGTAAATTCGTTCTGTAGTTTTGTTTTAAACCGTGCGCAAAGACCGTATACGGAAATTGACTGCAAGAATAGGACTTTGAGGTACTGTCAATGTCAAAATGTTAAATATCAAACGTCGACGGCCTATTTAATATTTTAATAGGACTACTATTCTCCCATGCCTGATAAGATACGTATTCGCACCAAATTGACGTTAGATCCGGCCATCGGGCCCCATAGACAAGAAAGATTAACATGTTTTAAACACTTTACAGATACCTTGAGCCGCTGTTTGAACTAAGGTACCTATCTCTTCATCTTCATTATTTGAAATTTCTCCATTCAGTTGGTTTTCATTATTTTCGTCTGGCTGTTTATTTCCTTCGGGATCGTGTTCGTCTGCCATTTTCGAGTCATGTGATCACATGTTTACGGTTTCCTTCAAAAGTAAAACCTGTGTGAAATCTGGAAATTTCTAATTGCTTTACTATAATTCATCAAAAACATATCTAAATATGTTGCACAATTTCCATACTGGCGTTAAAATAGTTTTTATTCAAATTATCTAGGGAAACCAAAATGTTTCAAACATAGAAATGAGTACATTTTTTTCGGATTTTTCTTCGTTTGTAAATGTAAATGCGCAGATGTAAAAAAAAAAACAACCAATCAAAACACTGTAACAGTCATTTCCGGTTCATTGGGATTTTAACGTGGATGTAAGTTTAGCTTGTGTGATTAATCTGTTCTCATCTTTGCTTATACTCAGGTTGGTAGAAATTAGTTTAGCGAAAAGGATATTCCTTTCACTCCAGGCTACCCATCAAATAGCTGATTTGGTGTGTTAATATGATTGAGGGTTGTTTTCGATTGATTTTTGTAATTTCAAACATGGCCGCGTACTGCTGTGTTGTGAAATACATAGATTCTTTGTTCGCTAATTTCAATATTTTAACTCCTGTTACTGCACTACGTTTCATAAACAAACCAGTTTGTACCATGACCCCCCTAAGTCAAGAACGCGCGAATAGTATTTTAAATCTAAATAACGGCCTGCCACAGGGACGACGCAATATTTATGTTAAGCCTCTACAACGTTAAGACGTCACTAATACTGTAATGCTGAGCTCTGCATCGGATCTTGATGTGGAGCTCAAATTATCGGCTTAAAGCAGGTTTAATGGACATAAACGGCAACTAGCCCCGATATAACTGAGCATTCAGATGCATATATAATTCTCAACTATGGAGTTAAGTTTGTGTGTATAATTTGGTACTCACGAGTCTATTTGCAGCTCCCGTGTCCTTGAAATCATATATTTTATATTACAACCACCACAGCAATCAATAATGTATACGCTTTCGTTTGCATCGTCTTTTATCAGGTTAGGCAGAAGGACTAATTGGGATATCATATCCCAATTCGCATATTATATCCCAATTGGGGGGTTCCAAATATCCCAATTGAGATATTTTTCTTATTATTAAAAACAGGTTTTTCACTATCATTCCTCCCGAACGCATCATGGTGAGCACATGTTTCTTCCTTCACCATTCCGACAACTGGTCCAAATAATTTTCACCCCTAACTTTTGAGTAAATTTCCACTGAGAACCAATTAAAACTACCAAACCTATGTTTATGTTACTAATTACCGGCCGCTCACAACAAAATTCAACCTTCTTAAGCACTAAAATTGACTTGGCAGAAAGCTACTTACTCTGTTTTCTCCTAGCCGGAACCCGATTAAGCCAAACAATGCCAGTGGCGCCCCCCTGTGATGGAAAACGCGGCCCCGGACTGTTCAGTTGACGAACTGCTCCCATAAGTGCCTATTGAAATTAAGCATGCAGTTTGACAGACCCTGACTATAGTAGTACGATTTAGGCGCGAAGGAGAAAAACAGCAGTTCTAGGTCACTGCTTGTACAGTGTCCTGTTTGTGTGAGCCATAAATAAAATGCAAATGGAAATTAAAGGAAATCATTAATATTTAGATTTTATTGGCCTTAGGAGTAAAAAGTCTTTCTCTTTTACAGATTTGTTGTACACATAAAACATGGCAGATAACGAAGCTGAATTATTGGATTATGATGAGGAGGAAAATGAAACTACTGTCGAAGCTGCTGGAGATGCCACAGAGAAAAAAGACGTAAAAGGAACATACGCTTCAATCCACAGCTCTGGCTTCAGAGATTTCCTTCTTAAACCGGAGTTATTGAGAGCCATTGTCGACTGTGGTTTTGAGCATCCCTCTGAAGGTGCGGATTTGCTGTTAATCTACTCACATTTCATTTCTCAATAATTGTTGTCTTGTGGTAATTCAAAGTCTTGTAACAAAATTATGTTTAAAATAACTGAAGTTTTAGGTGATGTTGATTTGAACTTTTTTTCATATTTTTGTTTTTTTTTCTTTTTACTTTAAATATAAACTGAGTAGGCTTTCAAGGTTGTGATTCTATTCCATACTGTGATGTTTAGTCATAAGGCAATCTGATCAGAGATCGATTGCTAAGGGGAGTTTGTTTTTCGAAGAGTAGCAACATTATGGAAACGCTTCACATCTTGGTTATGCTAGTGTCAATTATTGTTGGAATACAGTGCTGTCATGTAAGGGAAATACCTTTTAAACACAGCATAAAACACAAATCAATCGATCACATCTTGGTTGTGCTAATGTCGATTATTGTTAGGAAACACAGCAGTCAGTCATAAAAGTGAAACACTCTTAAGCATGGTGTAAAACGCTTATCAATCTAATCTTAAGGGGAACCACTGAAGTCTCCATCAAAGAAACCGTTTGTACTGATTTAAACTTTTTCTTCCACTTCCAGTTCAGCATGAATGTATTCCCCAGGCTATATTATCTATGGATGTTTTGTGTCAAGCCAAATCTGGTATGGGTAAAACAGCCGTGTTTGTGCTGGCCACATTGCAACAGTTAGACCCTGTGGATGGACAGGTAAACACTCATTTTTCAAGACATTTAAACAGAAGTGATTAAATGGTAGATCTGTTTTCTAGCTTTTAAAATGTCTTGAATACCCTATAACTTCAATAACAAGTTATAAGGACTTATTTAAACTGTATTAATTTATTAATTTTTACAATGACACCCCTTTGAATGCTTTCTGTTGATTTTGTTGAACTGTTATTTCATGGAATGAAATAATTGACTCCGTTGCCTTGTTACCCTTGGAGTCTTGGACTAAGGTGAGTTCTCCTTTAGAAATTGTTTAAACCAGTCGATTAATTTTCCTAGCCAGCTTGTAATTGACCCAAGAAACTGATAACTTCCACAAATGTAGCTAAAAGAGCTGGAAAATTAGGACAAAGTGGCTCTTTTACATTAAGCAGAAAAAAGAATGACCATTTATTTTTAAAAAAAAAACTTTTTTTGTTACAGGTGTCCGTGTTAGTTTTGTCACACACTCGGGAACTGGCCTTCCAAATTAGTAAGGAGTATGAGCGGTTCAGCAAATACATGAACAACATTAAGATCGCGGTATTTTTCGGGGGCCTTCCGATCAAGAAAGACGAAGAGGTCTTAAAAAAGAATTGTCCCCACATCGTCGTAGGAACCCCTGGGCGAATCTTAGCTCTGGCTAGAAGCAGCAAGACCCTCAATCTGAAGAACATCAAACATTTCATTTTGGACGAATGCGACAAGATGTTGGATCAACTAGGTAAGGTTCAGTCTTAAAAATATAAAAAGATTTGGTCCGTATCTTGACAATTCTTGATGAACAAAAACCTAATGCTATTTTCAATAGGTTAGCTCTCCTGCTTAACTTAAAGGCAGATTTTTTGAAGAGAAGCAATACTGTCTTTACTTTGCACTGGAAGGAAATTAACTTTCCAGCATTAGGGAAATGCTTCACCTCTCGGTTATGCTAGTGTCCAGTATTGTTGGAACACATCACCATCCTAGAAGTGAAACTTATAATTTAAGCATGGGGTAAAACACCAATGGACCATTCGTCTTATGTGTAATACCCAACCTCTGACCATATACCCCTTTTTTACAATAGAAAGTGATTACATATTTTCGGTTGTTTTCTTCTAATTATAGACATGAGACGGGACGTCCAGGAGATTTTCAGAATGACACCCCATGAAAAACAGTGTATGATGTTCAGCGCCACCCTCAGCAAAGAAATACGACCAGTCTGCAAGAAATTCATGCAAGATGTAATTAAATGGCCCAGAGTCCCTAATTCCGTATTTGCGTCCTCTCACAAGCAGCCTTCTACCAAATTTAACCGGCTTGAAGTTTGCTGATAAAATTCTATACAAAGAGTTATCACCTCACTTAAAGGAAGTGAGCCGGAGTTAGCCCGTCCCCTGTGCCAACGAGTAGGTGGAAAATCTGATTAAGTAAACCAAATTAAAGTAATTTTGCTGGCATTAAGTATTTAGAGCAGGGTTAGCTTTAGCAATGAATACATCTGGCCCAATGCACAGGGGATTTGATCAAAAATGTTTGGCGATCAGTTGGTCGAGTTGTTAGGGAGACGTGAAAATCATCACTGCTCTACTAGCTGGGATAATTCACGTCTGTAGTGCTAGGTGCAAATCCGCCGTTTCTCCGTTCTAATCAAGCAGCCTGCCTTAGCCTGCATACTTCTTGTTCACCATAACTCGTCAAGTCCTGTCCAGTTGCCTCCATCTAAGTTTGTCACCACGCTCCACGGAGAAACCAATTTCCCATACACCTTAGCAGAGGATTGGCTCATTGGACTGTTCTTAAAGGTGGATGACGTGTCTTTGAAGTGCTGCCCCCTAGTGGTGAACTCCTCTGTTCGTCTTTTAAGAAGATGGCAGTATATGACTATGGATTCACTATGGGACAGGATAAATTTTTTTTTTCTTTTCCATTTTTAAACTTTAAAATCTGGATTGTGGACATAGAGATGTGGTAAAGCTAAACAGAAAACATTACTTTCATTCAGAGAACTTTATGTAAATAAATTCATGACGTTTGTAAACTGATTGTTGAAGTGCTCTATTCAAAAATTAATTTTAAAGTTGATCAAAAATAAAGTTCTGTTAATATTTGTACACCCTGAAGGCTACAATGAGAAAAGTTTAAAAATCATAATTATTTTTTTTCCCAGGCTGGATCGTGTTTGGTATTTGTACTCATTACTAGTTTTATTTTCCAGCCTATGGAAGTTTATGTGGATGACGACTCCAAATTAACCCTTCACGGTCTAAGGCAGCATTACGTCAAGCTGAAGGACAATGAGAAAAACAGAAAACTATTTGAGCTTCTTGATGTTCTAGAATTCAATCAGGTAAATAAATCAGTTTTTGGCTTGTCTCTAAAAATTCGCGCATGAAACTCAACATGTTTTTGTTGAGAAATTGATAAAATTCTGACTCTCCTGATGATGGCAAAATAAAACGCTGATTGAGTTCAAAATGCGTTTATCGTTCTTCGGAGTTACACTATTCTGATATAGCGTTAAATAAAGAGAGGTCCTTGAATTTTGACAATAAAACCCTCCTGGAAACCCCCAATTTTATCCTGTCTTGAATTTTCAAGATTAAAACCCTCGCTTTCTGCGAAATTAATTACATGGCTACTGTGAAAACCACTACCAACCTACAAGTTGGAATATTGAATTTTCTGTTGCTCTTAGCTCTGGCTCTTTGTTACATTGTACATATGTTTGCATCAGTGGCTACAGATACTGGGTCTGTCGTCATTTGTCAAATACCCTTGAGTATGAAGTTAAACACCAATCAAACAAACAAAGCAGATACTGGGTGTGGGGCAAAGAACTTGACAATATGTTTGGTGGCGCTAGATACCAAGTGGGGTGCAATGTTGGACCAATTTTTTAATTTTTATTACAATTGTGATAATCAAGTTTTTAATAAAAAAAAAATTATTTCTAGGTGATCATCTTTGTGAAATCTGTACAGAGATGTATGGCTCTAGCCCAACTATTGGTGGATCAGAACTTCCCTGCAATCGCTATCCACAGAGCCATGACACAAGACGAGAGGTAAGTTTATTTCTGTATTCTAGGTAATAAAATCACCAAATCAAGGGTAGATTGTTTGAAGAGTGGCAATGCTGTCTTTACTTAGCATATGAGGAATATTAACATTTAGGAAACGCTTAACATCTTAGTTTTTGCTAGTGTTGTAGTGAAAAACCATTACGGTTGATGTAAAGCAACAATCACTTTAAGTATTACCATCCATTTGTACAATGTTGAAACATAACTTTCCATCCTGATTAAAGACGTTAAACACCAATCAAACAAACAAACAAACAATCCATCCTGATTAAACTTCTCGACATACATCCTGCTATTGGTCAAATTATTTACTCCCATGGAATGTCTCAAAAGGACCAGGTGGTTCTAATGCGATGTCGTATAGGCCAGTCACCTCACAAAAAAGCACCTTGATAATGATAAATCAGAACCAAAATGTGAAATTTGTGACTGCGTTAGGCAACAGTTCTACACAGTCACCTCTATGAAGGAATTGTTTGGCAACATTGCTGGAGATGTTGTTATCAGGTTCCTTAAACAGATCGGTGTGTATCATAAAATTTGATTTTTATGATTCATTGTAAATAATTGAAATGGACAGTTTAAACCATAAGTAGCCCTCGGCCGTGGCTCAATGGTAGCCAGTGCGCTTCCTGAACCGAACATGCTCGTTCACGGGTTCCAGTCCGCCTTTTGACCATCAGATATATGACCGAGTCAAATGTTGTGGCTCCGGCAATCGCGGGGGTGGTTTTTACGAGGTTTCTTCCCGGTTTTCCACTATAATAAGGCAGTGTGAAGTGGACAATCCGTCGTCATATAAGTGAAATACCCTTGAGTACGACGTTAAACCCCAATCAAACAATAAACCATAAGTAGGATTTTTAAAATCAAAAAAAAATGTTTCATTTTTAGATTGTCACGATACCAGCAATTCAAAGACTTCCAGAAGAGAATCTTGGTCGCTACTAATTTGTTTGGAAGGGGTATGGATATTGAGAGAGTGAATATTGTGTTCAACTACGACATGCCTGATGACTCTGATACATACCTTCACAGGGTAAGCTCTGCTAACAACACATAGCACTCTGATCTGTTTCAATCCAGACTGGCCCTCTGGCTAAGGGCAGTTTGTTTGAACAGAAGCAATACTGTCTTCACTTAGCACTGGAGGAAAGTTAACTTTCCAATGTTATGGAAACGCTTCAAATTTTGGCTGTGCTAGTGTCATTGATGGAATACACTGCTGTCCTGTTAGTGAAATTCCCTTAAGCATGGCGTAAAACACCAATGAATCAATCCAATCGATCTAGACTGCCATAACCTAGCTCTGGAGGATCATTTAGGTTCTAACAGAGTGAATACACTTTACATTTGATGACATTAATGCTACTACAGAATGAAAACACTGGATATTTTATGGTTGTGATCATGGAGCTCGAGTGAAATCCCCAAGAACATTTGATAAAACATCAATCATTCTAGCCTGGATGTAACAGACCTGCCTACCCAGTGTTCTCTGGAGTATTTTGTACACATAGTTTATGTTAAATACACCAGTAGGCCATTAATATTCTGTGCTATGCTGTAACACAAAATTGTAAGAAAATACTCTCTTAAAAAAAAAAAAAGAAAGAGTCTTGTGTAATTGGGTTCTCTTGTCTTAAGGAATATAATAAAACCAGATATGAATAGCAATATTGTGAGGGCATTGCCTCGTATGAACTTATGTGAGCTTATTTGCACCAACAGTATTCATTGGCAAATTTCTCTTGAACACATTTAGGGACGTTTCTCTCCAAATCGTACAGGAGGCCCATACCTTGTTTTAAAAAATTTCTCCACAAGACACTGGATTGAACTAGAACTAGGATGCTTATTTTCTAGGGGATCAAGGTTTTGTTGTGGCTTAGGGGAAAAAAAATGCATAAAAAATAACTTCTAACAGTTGGGTAATTGATCACAACCATGCACCCCCTGGCATTAAACACCAATTTAAAAGAGTCTGCACTTTTAAAATCCTCGAAATTATTCTGTGTTTTAGGTGGCTCGTGCTGGACGTTTTGGTACACGTGGTCTGGCTATCACGTTTGTATCCGATGAAAATGATGCCAAAGTACTGAATGATGTGCAGGACAGATTCGAGGTGAACATAACGGAGCTCCCAGATGAGATTGACATAGGCTCATACAGTAAGTACATTTGTCAATTTCGTGGTTTGTGGAAAGCATGACAAAAAAATTCAATTCAAGATCGACTGGTTGGTGGCCTTAAATATCACCATGCTGAACAAGGAGGCAAATGAGATCCCTTAGCCAAATGAAGTTCGAGTTTCTTGGGTCTCTATAAATCTATACATGCATGGATAAACCTGCCTACCTGGTGTAGTCTAAACTATTTTTGTACACAGAATTTATGTTAAATACACCAAAATACACACTAAAGTTAATATTTTGTACACAAAGTGGTGAGAAAATACCCCTAAATATTTAAAAAAAAAAAAAAAAAAAAAATGTACTCAAATTTCTTTTGGAGTAGGCAGGTCTGGCTGGGATTATCGATGTTGTATTTTGGTTTTCATATTGTGAGATGTAATTGTTTTGGAATAATATTTAAAGCACCTGTTCAACCAATCTGAATAAGTTGGAAATCCTGTCAAAACATTATGGACAATTTATCAGGTTTATCGTTATAGTAATAGTAAAGTTCTTTGCACAACAATTGCTCACAACTGCACTTACCTATGTTTAACTATAAGCTAACATGTTTGGATGACCTCTGATCAGAACTCCGGTATGTCGCAGCAACTCATTTTAGCTTACCCCTTACTAGTATTATCGAATTAGTCGACATGATGTGGACTTAAATGTTAAACCTAAAATAAGTTCATCTGCTTCGATCAATTAGGTGCTTATAACCAGAAAATGTTGCCAGTCTATTAAACTTGTGCATTATTAACTCTTTTTTTTATTTCTCCACAGTTGAAGGCCGTTAATCCTGTACAACAGAAACATCCTCTAGCAGTTGCCATTTTTCTTTGGAAGAAGACCGTCGTCAGCAAATTATGACCACAGATTTGATTTTAACTTTGCCACGCAACTTACGCATATACCATCATCTTCAGTTTTTAAAACTTCATTGAAATATTGTAAATGTAGATCACTTGTATTATAGCTTGTTCTTAAAAAATATTGTAAAAAATAAAGATGTCTTAAGATAATATTAAATGTTTTGTTTTGTTTTTCATACTATCCGAAATATCTGTGTTTTGAGTGAATGTCTATATTGCGTTGGCCTGGTGCTTTCTGAGCTAAAGGTGCAATATGTAACTCAGTTGTGATGTCTATTGTACATCCTGTAAAAGTCTAGTCGTCGTTACTAGTGGCATTGAAGGAGATTTACCTCACCCATTTGCCTGTGGCTTAGTAGTATGTCCGTTTACTAAACTGAACTTGCTTCGATGTACCGTTCACTGGATTCGATCCGCCCTGTTGACCATCAGGTATATAAGCTTATCCCAAAACATTTTTTGGGGAGGGAGTTCCAATTCTCCTGGAAACTGAAACTGTAAGAATTCAACTCCTATAATTATCCCAATATTAATTTCAAAAGAACAAATTTCTTGTCCTTGCTACTATAGTAGTGCGGAGGTTTTGAATTGCTATTGTCTGTCTGTCTGTCACAAATGTTTTTGAATACAGAACTCCATTTTTGAAGACCAATTTGCTCACCGGTAATAGTTAATTTGAAACTTTAATTGTGAGTGGTGATATTTGTGATTTGACTAGTAAAATATACTAATTAACCAGACTTTGACCAGAACTTCCTCTGTGAAGCCGACCTGTTTTGTGATGTTGCATTGCACTAATCATCGCGTCCTGCCGATGTCTCTTTAATTATAATAATAACTTAACAAATTAGTCAGATTAAAAATGTTTTCTTCCATGTTTTCAATAAATAATGGTCCTTGGCTTAGTGGTAGCGTTTGCGCTTCTTAATCTTGCTTCGATGTACCATTCATGGGCTCCTGTCGACCATTTCGGACTGTAACTTCACCCTGGGTTTTTACCGTCATATAAGTGAAATACCCTTGAGTACGACGTTGAACACCAATTTAACAATTCTACATATATTTTTTTTATAGACACATGCATCATTAAAACTGATATAACCGTACATAAATAAATAATTTGTAATTGCATTTTGTGCTTGATTTTGTAGTCTATTAGAAAAATAACGTCAAAAGTATTTTTTGTTGGGCACTAAAAAAAATTGCTACAAAATTTTAAAAAAGGTCATGAATTTAATTTCATACTGATTCAACAGCTCGGTGATGTCCAGAGTTGCCTCAACGTATAACTTACCCCCAATTACCTGGAGATAAACATCAAGGCCATCTCATTTGAGTCAATACTCATGGGCATGCGGTCATTTGGAGATGTTGGCGGCCATATTGGATTTTTGTGTTACATTATAGACCAACTTCATTTTTTATAATCTTAATGTGTTCTTCATCCCCAAAAACCTAGGGATAGAGACAAAGATCAACAAATTTGGTTAGTAATTACAGAGTTATGGTCATTAAGAGGTATTGGCGGCCATCTTGGACGCCATCATGAAAAACACTTTTCCGGGGGTCCTGTTTCGGAAAACTTTTAGTATGTCAAATAGTACATTAAAACCTACTAGAATCAGTTGAAAAACATTTTGTAGCAATTTTTTGGGAGTTTATTTGTATTTTGACCTGACTATTAGCCAACATAGACATGCTATGACTGTATTTATTGTGTGGAAAATGAATAATCATATGCTCGGCGAACAGAAACAATAATGGCAACATCAAAACTAATCAAATCACAAATGATCATGCCTAAAATAAGAATTTGTTGAAACTATATATAATAGTACTATATAGTGTGTTAACTATTAAAAATGTCAATTATATAAACCAATTTATAACATCTGGTACAAATTATAATAGCAAAAATCAAAAGTTAAAGTACAACCTGTAACAAACCCAGCATCATTTTTCGGTGGTCTCCAATAAATGTAATCCTCGTGCAGTGTCAAGTTTATGGGAGGAGAAAAGGGAAACTGTGAAGACACCATGCCACCAAATCCCACCGTTTTACCTACTAAACAGTGCAAAAATACGAGTCGTTTGATGAATCCTCATCTCTGCACACTCATCGTAGATGAAACAAGACAACTGAACTGGATTTAATATTTGTTTGATTTACGGGTTTGTGTATTTTCAATTTTGCTTGTTCTTTAATGTGTACGATTTTGTGCCCACGAAGGCAACATTTATGGTATTTGAAATCTACCCCTCAATTTGGTGCAGTTTAGGACAACACGGAAGGTGATGGTATAATGACTATAGTGCGTTGGTTCGTTAAACCGACTCGTATAAAGGGGGGAGAGTCTGTTCCTTTTCAGAGTCATTTTATTCATATTTGGTTGTTGTTGATCTTTTGTAAAAAAAAAAAATTAAAAAAATTACCAACATACCACATAAATAGTTATCAATTAATGATTCTCCTTTAGCACACACAGGACCATCACTTAAGAGTTGAAAGTAAGCGGAATTGAAATAATAGTATTTGCTGTCAGCTTCAAATAGAAACACACTTCCCCTGATGGCTGGTAAGACTGTCAGGTATTGCTGGAGTTCTCTGTATTTGCCCCAGTATAAATGAATACACTCTCCTCTCAAGCAAAATTCCATATCACTACAGGTGACTGGCCCTACACAAAACTCGCCCTGCAACATCACTTCAGAGATCTGCACGTCAAATATATGAAAGGTATTTGTTTTATCATGGAAAACAGCACTGAGACCACGGTAAAACTCATCGGTTATTGTCATTCCTGTGTTTTCAACTTTTGTTATCCCTTCAGCTTTTGGTCCAGATATGTAACTGAATCTGAAGCGTAGTAAAGGACATGCGGGTTTAGCCTTTATAACGTTTAAAAACATTTCAGACGTCCTTACCTCGCCGTCAACATTTGAGGCTTGGCATTGATAAAGTCCGGTGACATCGGTAGAAATATTTTGCAGATTTGCTATTGTGGTATTCGGCAACTTCCCCCTAGAGCTGGTTTTCCACTTTATCGCGATGGGTAGCTTTCCTACAGGGTCACAGTGGAAAGTAACATTATCGCCTTCAACTACGGTATAGGAAGTGTCCAAATCATTCAGTAAAATAGGCGGCTGGATCACTGCCAAATTTAAATCAGGACCCAGTAGCGAACCTTTGTGGTTTGTTAAGAGACAGACGTAAGTGCCTTGGTCGCTCAGTGTAACGTTTGTTATTGACAATGTCTTATCTTGGCTTATTACAATCTTTGAGGACCGGTCCTTTTTCCATAGTATATTAGATACTAAATCCATAGCCAAAGGGCACGTCAGTTCAATGTCTTCTTCATAATTACACGACAAAAATCTCCTCTGTGTCACTGTTTTTAGCGGAATTGGAGAACAAAGTCGGTCCAATTCAAGAGATCTCATCAAACTGAGAACTGTATTCACTAAAGCACGAACTGTTGTTAAAGAAAGTTCATTTTTTATCAGAAGTGTATTGAACTGGTTTTCAATTCTGCTTATAATTTTAATATCATTTTGCACATAGATGCCGTCCACTAATTGTGTGAGTCTTTTGAACACCGATGTGCCCCACTTGATACAGTCGGAATAACCAAAGCAATTCGTTAAGTTGTATTGTTTGCTAATAAGTCTGTTCATATCCTCGTTCAAGACAGCCAATACTGACGCCTCATTTATATATTTCACAGCAAACGAAGTATTGGACTTTATTAAACTATACAAATACTCTGACATCAACCACACAATATTTTCGTTTACATTAACTTGCGCCAATATTATATCTACTTCATGTTGTGATAAGCCATAGTCAACCCAAGCTGCCGTCTGATTGATGAAAACATAGTTAAACTCGGGAGATATTGGAAATAATAAGGGATGCTTGGCTATCATATTCAACGATTCAAAATAACCTGAGACAATTTTTGATAACAAATTTAAACTTTCTACCATGATCGATTTCACAGATTCATATTCTGTACATAAAGACGCCCATAACATTTCATGGTTATTCAGATTGTTGAAGATGGGAATTGAACCGAGTTCAACATCGATTTTATCGAAAGACGATTGATCAACAAGGGTTAAATTCAGCGATTTAAGAACGACCACCACTGCAGCTTCAGCACTAGACAGGAGTTTATGAGCAACATTCATTAGGCTACTTCGAATACTTTGCAAGTCAAATTCAAAGTTCACTTTTCGTTCCCCCAACAGGAAAGGGTTGATAAGGCAGTGGATTTCAACCATATAAGGGTTTTCTTCTCCGATATAAGCTTCAAATCCACAGTCCGAGATATGAAATGAGTCTCGTTTTTTAGATAGAAAGTCCTGCAAGTAAAACATTGCATGGTTATGATCTTTCAATTCTTCAAAGTGTAGTTCAGCGTCTGAGGCAGCTTTTCCTGTTTGGTTAACCATAGTTCTGACAATATCACATCTCTTTATAACGTTTGCTATCCGGTATCTGTACTCATTCTGCTGCATTTTTGATACGCTGACAGTTTCAATGAAACTTTTAAGTTTTCCCAACAGAAAATTAGCTTCGGAAGTGTTGAAGATTTGGTGAATCGATCGCAGCAGCCGGAGACATGCATCATTTTCTGTAATACAGGAAATATTAGATGTCTTTATAGAGCAACTATCCCATCGAAGACACGGGTACATGGATAACAAATTTTCGTATTTACAGAGATCTAGCGTTCCGCCCTGAAGACAAATCATTCTACAGACAAGTGGTTTACAGATATGATCCAAGACACCTATCTCCTTTAAGTAAATATTTAAATCAATTATATCTCGTTCTGCTTCGAGGATGACAGCTGACGTGTCGTTGGCCAGCAATTTGATATTTTCAAGCTCAAGCTCACAAGAATTCTGCTCCGCTAAATATAACCCATATGACACTCTGGCTTTTTGAACAGTTTGCGTAGCGTGGTTCAGCCTAACTGCCAAAGTAGATAGACTTTCCTTTAAATAATTTTGTGTCGTTTCCTCCAGTGCTGTAGAAAATGATCCACCTAAATATTCACGAAAATGTCCATTCAGAGGAAGAAACCAGCCGGAATTGTCGATAGAGTTGATACCAATGGATCCGGATAGTGACACAGGGTACAAATGCCACAGTAATCCATTAGCTTCGTATGAAACACGTTGATCGTCAATAATGAGTTTTGTATCCAAGAAACTTCCGATGGTCAGTAAAGTGGCATCTAAACGTATAATATAATCAGAACCACTACCAAATGCCATATATATATTGGATCCTTTCGCTAATAGAAAATTTCTCCATATCCCCAAAGGCCCACCGGATTTCTCACAAGACAAGACAGATCCAGTAACAAGGACAGACGGATTGAAGTCCAATCCCTTCGTGAACCAAACCAGATTAGCACACTTATTTGATATACTTTCAGTCGTATACCAAAATTCCCCACTTATAAAACAAGTCAATCCAGTAATGGTGATCTGCATGGTCGACTTAATTGCCCAGTCAGATATACTTGGTAGCTGTGTGAGCGTGACTTTCATTATATTACGGGCAAAATTTGAAGTCTTCCTTTGCAAAAGTGTAACATTGGATTGTAAACAATCCATATACTCGTCCATTGATTCGAAAGTCAACAAAAACCGTTGCTTCAAATGCACGACTTGATCCGCAGCCATGGAACACAATATTGTAAGCCGTTCAGATGTAGATAAGAAATCACTGAGCGTTGAACTTGTGTTTCTTGCATACAATTTCTCAATGAGGTTTTGAATGTCCAATAAAATTGATTTTACACCGGTTGTCAGTGTCAGCGTTTCGGAATCCTCGTGGTCAATATTCGATATTAGATCTGATTCAAGACAGCTTTTAGCTTTAACTGTTGTTTCATGTAAGGCCAAAAGATTTAACATGGTTTCCACAAAATTTACAGCATTCAGTGTATTATTGTCTTTTTGGATTCTGGCGAACAGATACGCAGAGTCATCATCATCTATAAACGTCAAGTTCCCGGCAATATTATTAGCTTGAAGCAGCATGCTTTTGGTTCTAACTTTCAAAAATAAGCCTTCAGGCTGCGACTTATTCCCACAGATTTGTCTCTCTTCCTCATCTGTAATAAGATTATACAGTGTAACTTTAATAAGCTGTTCTAGCTGCAATATTGTAAGCATCTGTAACTTGTTATTATATGCGATACAGGGCTGTCTTTTATAATTCCATCCTAACTGAAAAAGCTAATTTTCTGAACTTTATTTATATACACAATAATACACAAATAACCGAAACTATACATTGTTTATGTTTAATTATAACTTATTTTTCAAATGTTAAAGACCTGTTTCTCCAAATGATAACATTCCTGGTGATGTAGAGTCAGCCTTAATCGTGAATTCCTCTTGTTGATTTAACATTGTGAATTGAACAGTAATCACGAGCTCCTCCTTAACCAGCAGCACAATGTCTGTGTAATCAATAAAGTGAAATAACACCTGTAAAACCAATCATCAGGTTACAGTGTTAATACAAATGATGGGATACTGTATTTTGCGAACTTGTGTTACCTGTAGGCCTACCATCTTCAGCTAGGTTTGACCTACAGCTTAAACATTCCGTAGCAATAAGGTTCAGACTTTTGTTATTTGGCTTTCAAAAAATAATTTATCCTGATAAATACTACGAAATTTGAAAGCTGATTTTTATGAAAGGTAAGCGGAGAGAAAAAAATCCTACCTTTTTCAAATCAGGAGATATGACAAAAATTTCGACTGAGGAAGAAATGGTGCTGTTTTGATAGTAGTCAACCTGGTGTTTACTAATATCCGCAGAAAACCATGCTGAGAATTCCCCAGAGGTGCTGTGAAATAATGAGTTTAAGGTATCATGACATATATCAAGACAAAGCGGAAGCAGAACTTGGAATGGGTTCCCCATGAAAATGCTCCAAGACATAGAGGTCTTAGCAAAACGTTGGACCAAGATTATTCTTCTAAGTTCAGAGGAACCCCCAAAAAATGGATTTAGAGGCATTATTGTAAATTGAAAACCAACAATTCAAGAAACCGACAAAAGTCCAAAATGTAAACTTTCTCAGACAAAAAATGAGAGCTACCATTGACGTTTTCTTTTGTTAAAAGAGCCTTAGACTTACTTTACTTTGAATGGTCTTTCTGCATTCCACAATATAGAGGTATTGCCATAGATCGTTTTTGTGAGAGGCAAACGCCCAGAATTGGAAAACGCTAGCATATTGATAGTAACATCCAGCCCAGCTTCTTCTTCTAAAGACTGTATGATATAAAACTGCTTAAAAGCTACATGAACATTCGAGAATTTTGGGAATGACAAAGCAAACAGGTCATTAGAATCTGAAACGCTAAGTACCAAACAATACGCTTCTTTCTCTATTGTTTTGGGCAGCTTGATAACTTGTCCATATACTCTAATATCGATAGATTCTGTGAAAACTAATGTGTAATACATCTCTGTATCTATCACAGGAAATTGTGAGCAAGATTCGATGTCTTGAACCATTTTTCCAGACAAAACTGACGGATGAAACATGTCGAGATAAGTAGGTGTTATGTCGTCAGAAACTAACGAAAACCATGCTGGTAGTCGTAATCTTAAAGCTCGCGTTAAAGTTTTCAGTACACTGTGGTATTCATCAAGATGAGCGAGGTCATCCGGAAGCAGCTCTAATGGGATACACTTAGGATTTGTTTTGGCTCCAGTTTCTATTCCAGTCTCTTGGCTCCTAAAAGCACTTACTGGTCCCGCGATGATTCGGTCGCCTTCAACTACCAATTCCAAGCCACGAGTAAACCAGGGTAAGTTAATGTTTCTATCTATAATCATAACAGCGCAACCTCGAGTGAATTTCACATGTTTTAGTTCCTTTAACTCATACCATGGGGATGTTGACATAAATATAACAGTATGTTTGACAGTCTTTCCTACAGTACCTTTCAGAAATATGACAGTCTCTAGTTTAAAACAGCCTGTTGGAAGTTCATAGTCATACAGCTGTTCTCTTACAAAAATATTGCCTGCATAAATTGTGGTGATAATTGGCCAAGGAAAGTGTTGGGCATCTGGACCAGTCAGGTTGAATGTGAGTTTGTATACATTAGCTGTGTCTGTAGAGATGTCAAAGAAGGCCAAAGATTTACTAGTTCCTAAAGTGATATTGTCTTGATTTAATTTAATATCGGAGTCAAATGAAGGTAAAACGGTAACGTTCTTGACAGTTTTAGCAAGAATGGGAACTGGTGCTGGCTGGGAGTGCACTCGGAGACGAATAACCTCGGGAATATCAACAGCAGGTACTGTACATGTGTACCCTCTGTATCCTGTCCCTTCACAATCACACTCATATTGAGGGAACAGAGTCCGACAATAGCCACCATTCTCACATGGGCACTGAGCTGAAAGCAAAGATAAATATATGTCATTCAATCCTTCAAGAGGCTTTACCAAGAACTTTTTGAGTTCAAATCTCAATGATCACTTCTTTAGAAGATATTCCAATAAAGCAATGCACTTTTATGATTAAGCAAGTTCTTTAGAGTTGAAGTGAACACAAACCATATTTAGCCTGTAGGCTGGTTGTGAAGAGAAGTCATGAAAAGTGTGTTCTGAGTGTGCTGATGCTCTTGATAATTGTGTTAAAGCCAGTTTCGTAAGTTATGTTGATAACTCTAGTACAGCGGAATTACCATGCCAAATCGTTTAAATCTAAGTATCATTCATTATATATTAATAAAATAACATTTTTTAAAATCATTAAAAAAAAATTTTTTAATCACTTACATAAAAGTCATACTGTTTTCGTGAACATTTAATAACATAAAATGTTCAACAGAAACGCTAGGACATGAACAACCTACGATACATGATTACCCTACTGGGCACTAGTGCCATTATGAAAGCTATCTAGACACTTAAAGCATCATTTCTATGACTGCCCGCATTAAGTATATCCGAATTGGTTAACCCACACGTTGTTATCGCAAATGTATTCTACATTAATATGCCTACTTCAGCCACTCAGGAATTTGACAGATTCCACTTGCAAATATGCTCATTCCTTGAAAACTGTTCTTTGTAGACACATGGAAGCTGGCTTATTGTAAAGAGGACAACGAGGACATCAAAATTATTTTTAAATTTCTCAAAAGATACATGTTTAGTTTCTCTACAGAAAGGTAAGATTTTAATTTTATGACCATTAACTAAATTTTTGGTGTTACAGTAATTATTTAGGAATCAAACACCAAAAGCTGTGCTTTTTTGTGTCCATATTAAACTATTCATAAATGTTATTTATCATAAAATTTAATGTTAAGTTATTTGACCTTCACCTTCACTACTGTGCACCAAAGCGTTCCAAAAATATACACACACACATACTGTTCCTAACCGTATTCCGCGTCTTGAGGGGTTTGGACAAATTTTTCTCCGAATTCGATCTTGGGGTCCAGTAAGATCCTAAAGTCAGCTTATAATACGATGTTACTTACCAACACAGTGTTGTTTATCGTGGTGCAGATATCTATTGGGGGGACACATGCACTCGTCCCCAACCTGCTCACACACTCGCCAGCAGTTAAGATTAGAACCGAAATCTTCACAAGCTGTCAAAAATAAACCATACAAATATGAGTATTCTGAAAGGTACAAATGATAGAGTTTGTTATTGCTATTTCACTTAAGGTATACATAAATCCATTAATTTAGTTGGACCATCTTCCTTTAATTGACACTGTCTAACGTGTGGCGGCGCTAAGAAAGCTAATCCCCAAGAACAGAATTGCCC
Source organism: Mopalia muscosa (assembly GCA_031763545.1). Lineage (NCBI taxonomy): Eukaryota > Metazoa > Mollusca > Polyplacophora > Chitonida > Mopaliidae > Mopalia > Mopalia muscosa. The sequence goes on from JARFOD010130080.1 coordinate 20,917, forward strand.
GCGAAATCGCCGAACAGAAGATAATTGACTCACTGGACTGTGTTGAACAAGGACTTAACAGAGACTATGGCTTTATGTCACACTATAGAGATTAACCACTTTTACATCAACCATTTCATTAGCCTTTGACGACTTTTAATATTTAGTATTCTGATATTTCTTACTGTTACCATTATGTCTTTTCAACATCACCCTGGTGTGAGGATTTAAGCCCTACTTCCTGTACTACCAACCCCCTGCCAGTGTCCAGCACTTATTTAATGGCTGCTTAATCTTACTGTCACTGGGCTCTCACTTGCTATTTAAATCATGTCCAGACTTGTTCTTCATTGTTATACTCTGTATATAAACTGATCTTTACCACTCCACTTCACATTACCTGATGAAGCAGATATTCACTATCTGCGAAAGCTCGTATCCAATAAACTAAGTTAGCCTTAATGGTGCCCCCTTGTGTTATTATTCTTATTATAACAGACTAACACGGCTACCCCTTGATCATGCAGAATGTGAGCCATGTCATTATACACGAAGTGCACGTGCCACGCGCGATACATTACATAACATTTCATGACAAATGCTTGGCTAAATATTTATTGACGGTTAGGTTTATAACGTTTCAAACATCTTTTGTTTTGTCCCATTTTCTGTGATGCACATTTACTTTTTTCCATTAATATATATCGCCGATATAGAGGTTTTGAAATTGTTTAAACCAATGTTGATATGACTTTTCAAAGAGAGCATTCTAACGGAATCTTGGATAAACAAGCACAGTACTAACTGCAAGCCTCCCCCTTAAATCCGCCACATGTAGAGTGTTAAGTGGCACGGCACGCGATAGACATGATAGCCTAGATGACAGAAGAATAACTCCCTTAATTTTGTCATATTCTTGCTACGCTCATTTCAATGGTTTTTACTGTCGAGGCTCTTAAACTCGTCCAAGCAAGCTTATGAATTTGAATTATGAGTTTTTTTTTGTTTTTTTTTTAAGGTAACTTGGCCAAAAACGTGTAGGCCCGGGCCTAGAGTGCTACCTACTGGCTACGCCCCTGACAATTAGTTAAATGACAGATACCATGATTTCAATCTGGTTCTTAACCTGGAGGAAATACGACATGGGAGATAACTCTGAAAGATATACGTTCTACTTTGGAATTGGCCGATAATGGGATGACATTTACATTTTCTGTATATCACAATCACTGACAACATGTTTTTGGCGAAATAGAAATATCATTGTTAGTCATAGTGATGTCAACAATCGACATGCGCACGTTAGGTGTAGGATGCAAGCTATTCGACAGTTAACGTAAAGCCTGTTCTTGTCTTATTATTACTTGCATTCACCATCGAGCTATTTCTATTGATACGCAAAGACTTGCAACTGCATGTCGGAATATCCAGCGACTCCTTCCGTACCAGTACAGATTTACCGCTACAACAGGAGATAAACGGTTCAGTTTCAGCACGTTACGGAAATGACCGAGGGATGTTCCGACATGGAGCGACTGTAAACGAACTCATATCTCCTGTCGACATCAAACAAATTTAGTCGACAATTAGCGATAACACTGTTCAGCTAATATAAAAAGATTAATGCAACAGTGTATTAAGGTTGATGAGGGGTATTTTCATCTGAAGACAGAATCATCCAATGCGACATTGTGTCAGATATAAGAAGATTACCAAGTGTTGCAGAAAAGAACCAGCGGGTTTCAAGTTAAATTCCTAAAACAAAAAATTGGATGGACAACCCACTATAATAACACACACATATCACGTCGAATAACGGGCCTATATTAAAAAGATTCTTTACCTTAAAAAAACAACATATATGTGAAAAACCCTTAACCACATAATATTTCAATGACCACGGACCAACGTCCCAAAAATCAATCTAAACCGACAGACGAATCTTAAATAAACTATATAAAGCAAAATTATTTTCAATGGTTTTAGTTTATATCCCTAACTGTCCGACTGAACGACCAACGAATGTAACAATCTTAAACATAATAAAAATCTTTTAATTTTAATTTTTACAGGATATATCATGTTGATGTGAGAAAAATATTATAAGTGTGTGAAAAAAATATACTTGCGTCCGTTTATAATAACAAATATCCCTGTTCATTTATATCGAAAATGACTTGCCTTGTGGTTGGCCACGTAGGTGAGATGTGTATTAAAGGTTTGATAATGTGAATGTAGAAAAAACGTATCATTGCATCAAATGGTGCGAATAGATTAACGTCCTCCCCTTGGTCGTTCGAATAACTCATTGGGGATTAGAAAAATATAGTATCAGTTCAACGAAAGAAAATGAAGCTAATACAGCAAACTGGTAAAAGCGATGTTTCTAATGCACATGTAGCTTTATTTTAAGTAAATTTTAAAACATGTTATCGACGTGGGCAATCTTGTAAAGCAATTACGATTATGCCATACAAATGACCACAAAACGCAATGAAACATTTTAATTCCGCTTTCTCTGATTTGTTTGTTTTTTTTTATTAGGGTTCAAGGTCGTAATCAAGGGTATTTCACTTATATGACGACGGATTGTTCACTTCACACAGCACCTTGCTTCATCACGGTGGAAAACTGTGAAGAAACCTCGTAAAACCATCCCCTGGGAATGCGGGAGCCACAATGTGTGGCTGGCTCATATACCTGGAGGTCGACAGACGGAATCGATCCCGTGAACGGTACATCGCAGCAGGACGAGGAATGGCACACGCTACCACTATTCAACGGCCGGCGACCCCGTTTTCTGTGAAGGTACCAGTGGGTGTTGAATTATGTAGGAATATATAAAACCGTTTGGGGTTTCCGTCAAAGTCTAAAACCAGATTCCCCATCTTTCATTAGTGTAAAAATTAGACTTCCTATGTTATCAGAATGAAACAGTTTCTCTTCTTAGAAATATTAAAGTTTCAGAACTAATTTGGCTTATTAAAAACTTAAGCACCGACAACGAAAATATATGCAGAAAGACTTAATTAAAGAGACGAAACAACGAAGAAGACTTTCTAACACAATAAGTAAAATATATACTAGTATCGAAACACATTAACGACTATTTAATACAATATTTCAACAACATTAATCCTCGTGGTCGTCTTCGTCGTCGTCGCCGAAGTCCATTTTCGCTGTAAGCGTTTCCATACTTCTCCGTTTCTTTTCGGAATCATCTGGAACTGAAAGTCCACCAGCTTGCTTTTGTCCATTTGATTCGGCTTTACGTTCTTTGCCTGCATGATTAGACACAACTCTTACAACAACTGGGTCCTTTTTGGCACCTTTATCATCAACCTTAGTTTTCGTTTCCTCGTCGGCGACTGGGACGGTCTCTGATGACATTTTGCTATTCGTTAAAGTGACTGGATTTATTTGGAACTTTTTCTGGCGTTTTGGAAACAGTGGGGCGGAATCGTCTTTGGAAGACTTAAAAACTTTCTTAGCTGTTGCGAGACCTTTATCGAGAACACGTCTCCAGGCGGGACCTTCACCTTTCTCTACAGAAGTTTCTTTTCGATGGTCAATCGGAGTTACCTCCCTTTTTGATTTATGTTTCACTGGGGACGACGATGTCTTATGTTTGTTGTGCCGTCTGCGTCCAACTTTAACCACTGTGATATGTTTTCGTGATGAATGAGTTTTTAAATTGGAAATCTCGAGACGGTAATGGGAGTCTTTATACACCAGTCGTTTGTACGGTTGGCTGAAAGAGAAACAAAAACAGTTCATTCAGGGTAAGTTTTGGCGGAAAAAAAACAGTTTAGCATAATTATACTGTTTTAGAAGATTTCTTGCTGGGTTTAATTTTGTAGATTTGTATCTTCGTCCACCATAACCGCGTAAACTATAGGTAGTTCATTTAGTCACTTATTTCCATTAATTTGAGAACGACACGTTCCACATTATATCGGTAGCCTTTTGGATCGACTCTCTTTCGAAACTATCTGACATATCGTTTAGCATACCTGCAAATGGCAGCAACTTCTGCGATTTTGTTCAGTTGATTGGAGTTTTTTGTCATAGTTGAGATTATTTCACTCAAATAGCGGCGTTTCAATCCACAGAAACAATTTTATGCGATTTTGTGAGCTGACATAATAACCACAAGACACAACTCAAGAAACAAGAGATCGGCTTTGTGTGAGACCTTTAGTCGGGTACTTATGTGGTGTCGTTGGCTCTTTGCAAGTTTTTACCACGCATAACTAATTTGTATGTTGTCATTTTATAGGTCAACGGTCAATGTACGCTGTACTTTTGTATGAGACGTGAGAACCATTCATTGAATTCACAATTTAGAGCAAACAGCTTATCTACTTAAATTAGGTACTTTTTGTCTGTTTTCGTTTTTTGTTTTGGCGTTTCTACAGCGTCTACCTAATTTGCATATTGCAGTAATATAAGTAAAAGGTTAGAGTGTGTATCCCAAAAACAGAATTATTTCCACCAAACTTGATAATCTTTATCCCTTTAAGCACAGTGTATTGTCCTATATTTGTACATTTCAACAGGGCATTACTAATCACCATATTTCAATTTAACGATTGGTCTTGGATATATACCATAATTTCGAATCCAAAGTCTGTCTGAAGAATTCTTCAAAATATTTCACTTAACTCTAAATGTACTTCAACCAAGTGCCTAAGTGAAGCCGTTTGCGACTTCTATTTGTATGAAGCACCTAGCTAAATAGGACATTACAGTCTTTACTATTTAATATGTGTGTTTCCGAAGGATATATTATGAACTTCCATTTATTAATAAAGATGGTTTAAATAAAGCGAAAAAAATTATCAAAATGCATTGTTCATTATTTCTTTGAGTTGTCGCCATACTCTTCTATGTAAAACTTATCAGTGGAAATTCTATATATAAAACGTTCAGTTATTTATAGGCTCACTCATGTGGTATTCTTATTGAACTTTATATACACCTGTTAATCAGGAATTTTGGTAAACATTTCACTCGAGTGGTAATCTTGTGCTATTTGATATTTACAGATTTAAACCAGAAAATGAATCCATTTGCATGGAAACAATAGGGACAAAACGTATTGCAATAATAGAGAATAAGATTTATTTTCACAAAAGTTCGTTAAGATAAAAGCGACCAAATAAAGTTAGTGATATATTGGTTGATATCACGTTATATATTCAGGATTTACAGGTGTAACATATAAGGTATGACATTATCAAGTTTGGTGGGGTATATGAAAGATTGTGTCTTCTTGATTATACTGAGGACTGGAAGGCAGCCCAGATCCTGATTTGTGCACGTGTGCCCAAAGGGGTTCAGCAGTGCAGAAAACAATTGGCGGAAGGGTTCAACCCCTGCTAGGCCTCTTTTGTGTGTATAATCGCTCTATAATCTGACGAGAATTGCCGTTTAAATCATGTAATTCTATAGTGTACTTTTCGAGCCACATCGTTTGCCTCTGTATAACTTAACTCAATAGAAATTCCTCCCATTCCTTCATACCAGTACTTTATGGTTACAATATATTTACAATCTGTATAGTATAACACGCCCGTCGTTTAAACGTAACTCAGTTTGGATAATCCCGTCATACTCAGAACACTTAAACGGTCGACCTTCCCAGACACATAATCGTTGTGTTCGTCTTCTTAAAGCTAACACTAGTTTTGATTGTTTGTTTGTTTGATTGGTGTTTAACGTCGTACTCAAGGGTATTTCACTTATATGACGACGGACACAAATACAGAACATCACAAACAAATCTGCTTCCCGTTACCCTTTAGCTCTGAGAACACCAGCGCAACAGAAAGCAACCTCTTTTCTCGCCTCTTACGATCGACCGAGGAAGCCGAGGGAGTAATCTGCAGGGCCAAGGCCCACCCGCTCCCTCACGGGGCCACTAGTGTTGAGGAAGAGACTCATAATCTGTCCATAACAGAACAAACTACTTTAGTTTGTATGTAATGGGACAACCTAACTCCGTCTAACGTCTTGCCTATTATTCAGGGCTGTATATTATATTATTCAACAGTTACCTGAAGAAATATTTCTCGACTCTTCTAACACAGTTACTCAATTAACCTATTAATGTGTGAGTCAGATGTAGAGTAGGATAACGAGATACACTGTATGTCGCCGAGGTAACTTCATGCCAGCTCGGCAGACAGACACTACACACTGGGTTTTAGTTTATGTCAGACTGCCGTCTAAAAGTAGGTTTTATCAACATTGTCAATTCAATTTTATTTCACCTTATTTCACTCTGATAGGCTAATTTTATTACATAGGAACCTAACATAACATAACATACAATTTTTGTTTGAGGCGGAGTGACGTTAAGTCTTGCATAACAATATATATAGTATAATAGAGATAAGCACAGATTTTCTTGCCCTTGTTTGTGACTACCTTTTATAATGGCCCAGTAAGCCAATGTTGATAAAAAAGATAAACTAGGGCCTTTCAGAAAATTATAATCTTAAGAGTTTACCAACCGGCAAAAATTTGAGTTTTTTTTTATTAAAGCGCTTCTCCGGGCTGCAACAAAATGCATATAGGTAAAACGAGCATCATTTCTTGTGTTCAATTATGCTCTCTAATTCTCTAATCGAGCTATATAAATTTTATAATTGGATCTTACCCAATGTGTAATGCACAAACTACAGTCAAATTTATCCGCACGGCCATGTCTAGGTACTTTTATTTTTAAACGGAGGAGATCCACAAATATGGACCAATCAAATATCTTTCTTTTTCAGAAAAGGTGCCTACGTCCCGAGACATGTAGAGTGGACTGATTAAACCTATGACATTTGACACATAGGTCATTGGTAACCCTTAACGCAGAAGAGTGTTAGTTGCGTGACGTCATGAACATGACGGCCACGCCCAAAATGTCAGCCGTCAGTGGTAACAGTCGTGTTATTTTATAAAATGAAGAAACGATAAGTCGATGCCATATTTAAGTATATTTAATGGTAACCTTTCATGGGATATAGATGTTATTTCAGCCCGGAATATCGCATTAAGGTAAGCTTTGGGATATACTGCTTTCTTAATTCCCCAATATAACTACACTTTAACGCATAGTGAATTTCGTCACCTACACAATTTTTGTTACATAACATACATAGTCTGT